>JANHFX010015458.1:0-23191 GCA_027560015.1 Chloroceryle amazona | reverse complement strand
AGAGCCCCAGGTGTCTCAGCCTTTCCTCATAAGGCATGTGTTCCAGTCCCTTCATCATCCTTGTAGCTTTCTGTTGGGCTCTCTCAAGCAGATCCCTGTCTCTCTTGAACTGAGGAGCCCAGAACTGGACACAATACTCCAGGTGAGGTCTCACCAGTGCAGAGTAGAGGGGGAGGAGAACCTCCCTCGATCTGCTGGACACGTTCTTCTTAATGCACCCCAGGGTACCATTGGCCTTCCTGGACACAAGGGCACATTGCTGTCCCATGGAGAACTTTTTGTCTACCAGGACTCCTAAGTCCTTCTCCATGGGGCTGCCCTCCCGCAAATCGCCTCCCAATCTGTACTGGTGTACTTTATATTATTCTTCCCCAGATGCAGGACTCTGCACTTGTCCTTGTTAAACCTCATTAGGTTCTGCTCTGCGCAGCTCTCCAGTCTGTCCAAGTCTCGCTGGATGGCTGCACAGCCTTCAGGTGTATCTGCCAATCCTCTCAGTTTTGTGTTGTCAGCAAACTTGCTGAGAAGACACTCTGTCCTCTCATCAATGTAATTGATAAAGATGTTGAACAGGACCAGACCCAGCACTGATCCCTGGGGGGACTCCACTAGTTACAGCTCTCCAGCTGGACTTGGCACCACTGGCCAAGATCACCATTGATCTTGGACTCTATTGTCCAACCAGTTACTAATCCATCTTACTATCTGCTCTTCTATCCCACACTTTCTGAGTTTCTCCACAAGGATGTTATGGGAGACTGTCAAAAGTCTTGCTAAGGTCAAGATAGGCTACATCCACTGCTCTCCCTGCATCTATCCATCCAGTTACAATATCATAGAAGGCTCATAGATTAGTCAAGCATGACTTCCCCTTGGTAAATCCATGCTGACTACTTCTGAGTACACTCTTCTCTTCCATGTGGTTAGAGATGACCTCCAGAATGAGCCTCTCCATTGTTTTTCCAGGGATGGAGGTGAGGCTGACTGGCCTATAGTTTTCTGGGATCTCCTTTCTGCCCTTTTTGAAGACTGGAGTGACATTGGCTTTCCTCCAGTCCTCTGGCACCTCTCCTGTTTGCCACGATTTTGCAAAAATGATGGAGAGTGGTAGGGCGACAATATCAGCCAATTCACTCAGCACTCTTGGGTGCATCTCATCAGGGCCCATGGACTTATGTACATTCAACTTATGTAACCGGTCCTTAACCCAGTCTTCATTGACCGCTGGAGAGTCATCCCTCCCCCAGGCTCTCTCCCCTTCATCCAGGGACTGGAGTTCACAGTGGCTGGTCTTAGAAAAAAAAACTGAAGCAAAGAAGGTGTTCAGCAACTCTGCCTTCTCTGCATCTTCAGTTATCAGGGCTGCTGCCTCATTCAGCAGTGGGCCCGCACTTTCCCTATGCTTCCTCTTACCACTTATATATTTGATGAAGACCTTCTTATTCTCTTTTTTCTTCATTTGCCAATTTAACTTCTAAGAGGGCTTTGGCCTTCCTTTTTTCCTTCGTACATGCCCTGACTACCTCTCTATAATTCTCCCCACTGACAAGTCCATGAGCTGTATACTTCTCTCTTCCTTAAAATCTCTTCAGAAGCTCAGTGCTTATCCATGCGGGTCTCCTAGCATGCCTTCCCAATTTTTTCCTCAATGGAATACATCTATCCTGGGCCCGGAGGAAGCGGTATTTAAAAGTTAACCAACTTTCTTGGGCTCTTTTACCCTCCAGAGTCCTAGCCCATGGGATTCCTGCAAGCAGATCTTTGAAGAGTTTAAAGATAGCCCTGATAACTTAGTCCAGGGTTGTAATCCTACTTACTGCTCTACTTCCCCCTTGTATAATACTAAATTCTACCATATCATGATCACTATCACCTAGGCTGTTCTTGACCCTCATGTCCCCAACCAGTCCTTCTTTATTAGTTAATACAAGGTCCAGCAGTGCACCTCTCCTTGTTGGTTCCTCCACTACCTGCATCAGGAATTTATCATCTATACACTGCAAGAGCCTTTTGGACTGGGTATGCCTGGCTTTGTGGGCTTTCCAACAAATATCAGGGTGATTGAAGTCACCCATGCCTACCAGGGAGAGTGTTTTAGGACCACTTCCAGTTGACTGTAGAAGGCCTCGTCAACTGTAGAAGGCCTCGTCAACATCTTCTTCTTGGTTTGGTGGTCTGTAGTAGACACCCAGAACAGTTTCACTCCCTTTTCCATGTCCCTTAATTCTTACCCACAAGCTTTCAACCTGTTCTACCTTCCCCCTCCTGAATAGAACCTAATACACTTCAGTTGCTCTTGCACAGAGAGCAACACCACCACCTCACCTTGCTGGTCTGTCTCTTCTGAATAGTACATAGCCATCCATAACAACATTCCAGCCATGGGAGCTGTCCCACCATGTCTCCATAATTGCAATTATGTCATAGTTATGCATCCTAACATATATCTCTAACTTCTCCTGCTTATTCCCCATGCTCCGTGCATTGGCATATAAGCATTTTAGAGACGGAGTAAAGTTTTTAGTTTTCAGTCTTTTCATCCAACCATTTTTGGCCACCTCCATGGCCACCAACCTACCAGAGAGCCCTGTGTGTCTGCAGTCGCACATACCACCACTATCCACCTCAAGTGGGATGGCAGATTGAAGGCTGTCCCCAGGCTCATCTCTAGAGTCTGGTTTTATCCTCTTCCCCCTCCAAGCCTAGTTTAAAGTCCTTGCGACGAGCCCTGCCAACTCCTGTTCAAAGATCCTTTTCCCCTTTCTAGATAGGTGTGCTCCATCTGTTGCCAGAAGACCAGGAGCCATATAAACTTCCCCGTGATCAAAGAACCCAAAGTTCCAGCTATGGCACCAGTCTCCCAGCCACGTATTAATCAGGTGTGTTTTCCACCCTCTTTCTGTGTTTTTCCCTACTACTTGAGGGATTGCTGAGATCACCACCTGTGCACCCGAGCCTCTAACTAGTCGCCCCAATGCCTTGAAATCCCTCTTAATTGCCCTTGAACTTCTCTCTGCAACCTCATCACTACCGACCTGGATAACCAGCAAGGGGTAATAATCAGATGACTACATCAGAGCAGGGAGCTTCCTTTTTACTTCTCTAACCCGAGCCCTAGGGAGGCAGCAGACCTCCCTGTGGGATGGATCTGGTCTACAAATGGGCCCCTCTGTTTTCCTCAGCAAAGAGTCATCCACTATGATCACACCCTTTTCTTCCTTTTTGGGGAAGTCCTAAGGTGTGGTGGTGAGTGACAGGCCCTGGGTGACTCACTGGATGAATCCCTGTCACCATCTTCATTCCCTTCTACCTCCAGAACCTCATACCTATTCTGCAAGCATATTTGAGGTGGGGGTGTAGGAAGGGAAGGGGTATGCCTGCAACCCCTAGCAGAAACCTGCTTCCACCGACTTGCCTCTTGTGACTCCCCTGATGGACCTTCATCCCTATTGTAATTTGTTTGTTGCTCAGCATCTAAAGCTGCACCCCTACTGTGCAAGGGTAACTGGGAAGCTGGGGGAGGCTAGGGTAGGACTTGCCTGTATTGCTGAGCGGGGACCTGTCTCAATTTCTCCTTCTCTCTTGGGTCCTCTCCTTTTACCTGGTGGCAAGGGAGGAGGGGATCTTCTCCTCCTTACAGAGCTCCTCATTTGTTCTGCAAGGGCACTGCAGGCAGAGCACTTCTTAAGAGAACACGCCTGCTCCATTTTTTGTGCCGCACAGAGACCAATGGTTCCATGATATCCTCATTGGAAGGCGCTTCAAATTCAAGGGGTCCATACCCATCAAGTGAGGGCTAATGGTGGAGGAGGGGGAGGTGGGGGGAGGATTCTCCTTCCCCTCTGAGCTGGGACCTGTCTCCAAGCCTCCCATCCCCGGTCCTCCTTGTCTGCTCTTCCTGGCTGGTGACAGGAGGAGAGGGAGTCCTCCACCACTTGGAAGGCTTCTTCCTGTGGCCTTCGCCCAAGGGTGTGGCTCCACCAGTCTATTTCAGTTCACAGTCTCTGGTTATTCTCAATCTTCCTACCTCTTCTTTCAGTTCTACCACCTGCCTGAGCAGGTCATCCATTTGGTCACACCATACACAGGAGGCATTTCCAACTCCATCTAGCTCAAGTGCCAGGCTCAGGCACTCCTCACAACCAGAGACCTGTGTGGCTGCGTGACTGTGCAGGAACTCTGTCTGACTTCCCACTTCCTTTCTCCTTATTGTGGCTCTCGGCCGCATTATCACCATGACTCTGTTTGAGAGGCAACCAACCCCTGTTTCCTGATTCCTGCTCATGCTCCCCTGCACTCAACTAGTCTGCCTTGCGCTACACCCTGCAAAAGTTAATCGCCTCCAGCTTTCGCTGGCTGACGCCCGCGGGAGGCTGTCGCTACCACTGCTTGAGAAACTGCCATGGCCCCACGTTCTCTTGTTATGTGAGTCTTGTGATAGTCGGTATTATCTGCAACTGATATGCTTTTGTTTCCTCGATACATCAAGCCCATTTTAGCTGCATTTGTAGAGACACAGTGACATCCAGTGCTTACTAGTTAATACAACAGCCTGAGCCATTATTTGGAGCACTGGATCAGATCATTGACTAGCTCATATGCATTCTAGGGTCAGAAAAGTTGCAGCCTATGCTGTTCATGGAAAGAAACCTGAGTCAGTAGCTGTTCCTATTTTATATATTTTATTGATGCTCCTTAACTAAACTAAAATAGATATACTCAGAAGTAAGCATACTAAGCAGAGAATCATAAAAATGTCATAAGTTTCTATCTTTTTAGGTTACATTTTGTACTTTTTTTCTGAAAAATTCCTGTAAGAAAAGAAAACTCTACACCTCTGTTTATTTTCAACTTTCCACAGTAACATGAAGTTAATATGTTTTCTTAGAGCCTTTGCTAAATAAAATCATACTGGCTCAAGTACAATTCAAACAATTAACTGTTTTCATTTGTCACAAAAATTTTGCTAATCAGGTCTGTAAGGGAGCTATGCTCTATTTTGTCTTTAGGGCAGAAGACAGGATAGTTTACATTCATTTTGTTATTCCGTCTTTATATTAGAATTTTGGCTAGCAAATTTGCTTTTACAGTGTGTGTAAGACCACTGTGTATTTTCAAAAACAAAGCTGCCTTTCCTTTGCCCCTGAAGTGTAGATAGAATTTTTATTGTGTATTTTTTGTAGGTCAGGCTTCAAAATGGAAATTCAGTGCCAGGTTTTATTAAAAACAAAATTGCTCTTTCATCATTTTGGTATAAAGAAAAAGTTTCCTACTTGAAGTGAAGTGAATATTGAGGAGTGATTTCTGATTTCTAATCCAGCAGTAGAGACATTGTCTATGTAGAGCAGTGGCTCAGTAATTAATTTGCCTTTGATCTGAAATTTTTGTTTAATCTTTGCTGAAAATTCACAGAGATTATTCTTATGTTCTTATGTTCAGCAGAAACACAGTAGCTTAAGAGTGATTCTGTGCAAGGCACAGACTAGCATTATTACACTGCAAAAGACTAGACCACGCATTTTCAAGAGTCACGGGAAGTGAAGGAGCAGTGAAGCGCAGGCTCCGCTGAGGATACCAGAGAAACTCACTGTGACATCAGTGGAGCATAACTGTGCATAACTGCCTATGAGTGTTGGTCAAGATCTTGAGTATGATTTTGCAGATCTCCCTCTGAAAATCCCTCCAGGTTGGGGAATATATATGCTTGTGAGTTGACTAATATGCTGCAACAGTGTAACACTGACTGTTGTGGTATATTAGTATACTGATTCATCTGTGGTTTTAATGGAATACTTGGTTTTGTCCTAAAGCCTGTGGAAAAACCTCATAGTCACCCTTACTTCTTTTCATGTAGTGCCTGAAAAGGTTTGCTTTCTATCAATCATGCAAATTCACTCTGATTTTCTAATATATCATTAAGAATAGGGGTTGTTCAGGCCTTTTTTAGGCTTATCTGTGACCTGACATGCCCTCTTGCCCTGAGTATGTGAGCTCCTACCAGATTTTTTCAGCAAGCCACTATCACTACCAGCAGTGCTGAGCTCGGTGCGTTCCACATTCGTGTCTTCAAGCTTTCAGCTGGTCTGGGGTAATTTTGAGCAAAGAACCTAAGGAGCTGTGAATAGAGCTCCTGAGACTTCCCTGTGCTATGAAGAAGGCCTGAAGAAGTATTCTGCAAGTGACTCCAGATTAATGAGATTTCTCTGTGGATACTAGGATAATCATGAGCTTGAAGAGGAACAATTCTTTGCTATTTTCCCTATTATTTTTCTGTAGATTGGAGAAAAAAATCTGAGTTTTAACACTAACAAATCTATTCATATTGTTGTTTTCTGCCTTTTGGCTGGTGGCACCATCTGATCCAAATCTCAAGCTACTTTTTTTATGTCCCAGTCTTGAAAGAATTTAAGCAGTTGCAGCTCCAACAAAAGTAACCAGATCATTCCTATATCCCACTCAAAATTTAGTTACAAAGATTAAAAAAAAAATCTGTTTGTATAAAGAAAAGAGTGTCAGGGAAGAGTCACAAAAGAAAAAAAAAAAAAGAGTCAAAAGGAGTAAAGTGAAAGGACAAAAGGAAAGCAAATGCAAAGGACTAAATTTAAAGGATTGCTTGCCAAATGCGAAGGTATCTGTGTGGTTAGAAGTAGTCCCAATCTTTTTCTTTCATTCCACTGGAACCCATTATGTTTTCACACAAGAGAACTAACACAATAAGGACATTTAATGCTCTTAATAATAACTTGCGTGCTAGCTAGTTATTAGGGACTCACAATAAGGAAGGTGATCAGAGAATACTTGTCACATGCCCTAACTACCCTAATTCAAGGAAATTGCCACCTCAGTGCATCATATGAGTCAGGTCAAGCCTAGGGTGAAGCAAGCTTTCTGTATAAGAATTTTAATTAGCAATGAGCACAGTAAAATACATAAGCTGATGAAAGTTAACAAGTGCTACTGTTTGAGATTTATGTTTGAATCCATGCTGTGTACTTCCATTTCCTTACCGCCATAATGGATTAGCACTATACTGGATAGTAATCAACAAATATTACAATCATCCTTCTAATCTTATTAACAAACTTGTAAGAAGCATTAAGGACACATTTATACCACTTGTGGGAAACAGTCCAAATACAACAAAGCAAAAGCTGCTTATCTACAAGCAAAAACACCATTATATGACAGAAGGGGGCCAAGTTAATCAGAGCTATCAAGAGACTAGTTCAGATCCAGAGGACTGGGAAGGCAGATTAAATGATCGTTCATAAATCATTGAAAACATACACTACACAGTATTGTAAAAACGAACAATGATCTTCTGTAGGGTGCAGTTTCCTGCTTTCTATATATCTATGTTTTGACATTTTAAGTATCTCATCAGCATCTTTTTATCCCTAAATTGTGAATGTGTAGCAATAGCGTTATAACACAGCTTCTTAATCAGCAGACCTTTAGGAAGGAAGGGGATAGACTGTAAAAACAAACCTAAAATTGTTCATGTTTACAGGCAGCACTACTTGTGCTTACTACAAGCACACACAAAATATAAAATAATATGATCCAAGATATTGTGGAGGAAAACTGGGGAAAGAAAAGAGACAGTGTGAAAAATCATCTTTATATATGCCTCAGGCTCTTTTGCTTTGTAGGATGGAGGGGAGGACACTGATGATTAATTTTTCACTTTTAAAATATTTTGTAGAAGCAGTGAAATGTTCTGGTTTAGTGAGGAAAAGAAACACATCAAAATGTAGGCTTATTCACTGACTCAGCCATGGAACAACCTGGGTCTGGTCTTATGACTTTCTTCTAGTAGGACTGAAACTATCCACAGGTTATGACTGACTCCTTTTTAGAACTCTCTTCCAAAGGTTCAGTTACCTATTTTTGAAAGTAGTTAAAACATTGCTCTTTGGCTACTTGTTTTTTTTTCTCTATCAACAGTCCTAGCAAGGACTTTTCCACTACTTGCCAGAAGTAAAGGATTCCCCCAAGGACTAGAGTTAATGGCACTTCTTTCTGATCTCACAAGACACGGAACACACTTGAGTTCTCTATAGAACATCATCTTACACATCTTTAGTGCCTGATTTTCCACTGCTGTGCACTGTACGTGTTTACTTACATTAGCACAAAGTGAGGGCAAAAAGCTGCCATTACAAAGGACATTGGGAAGAATAGTTCTTCAATATTTAAATGATGCATGGTTTTGGTTGGTTGGTTGGTTGGTTGGTTGTTGTTTTTCCATAGAAAACAGAAGGATCTTCAATCTGGAAGAATAAGGCTGAATAGCATGCAAGCCTAAAACCAAGTGACCTCATCAGTTCAATTTGATAGCATTGTCAAATCAAACTCGTACAGTTTTGTCCCCAAGTATGTGAGCAACAGCATTTTTTAATTTTTGTGACCTTTTTTTGGATGTGTTTTTCAGTTCTTTGTCCTTTCCTTTTCTCCACTGAAAAACTTTACACATCCCATTTATATCTCTAGCAAGGTGATGGCCTTAGTGCTTGCATAGTTCTTTGGGTTTTTTGGCATAGCATCAGACATAAGCCCTCATCTCACTCTTGTTTCTTTCTAGGCCTTACCCTGCTCTATAGCTCAGGTTACCAGCTTGGTCCTATTATGACCAAGATGCCAACTGGCAACAAAACTGCGCAGCCAACTGGAGTACAAGGCAAATATTTTCTTGGTCATTCTAATTTCTCAGCATCTTGTCCGAGCTTCTGGTTTGCTCCCTAAGTTACTCCCTAAGGTCCCTTAATTGCAATTATCCCCCCAAAAAGGATCAGACATCTCCATTCAAGTGCTAGGACTGAATTTTTACCACTACCTTGTGGTAAATATCTTGTCCAAACTGTTCTTAGATAAGGCCACATGCCTGGACTATACACACATTTTTCTGCAGGTAGTTTTCTCAACTACCTCTAAATGGAAAAGTTAGTCCTTTGAAGATACATTGGTTGGTTGAAACACCTGTCCACATCCTAGTTCATTAATTATGAGGCCTAACAGAGCTCTTTGGTTTTGTATCACATGACTTAACTGTCAGAGTGGATTTGTACATCTCAAGGTGAGAACATTCAGTAGGTTGCAATTCAATATCCACCAGAAAATAGGAAGTGTTCTTTTCTACTTGTTTTTTGGTTTGTTTTTTTTTTTTCCTAACAGAACAAAGCTGTGGAGGGCAAGAAATTTGCCTGGGTCTGCAGTGTCAGGTGCTGGTGATAAAGAGTAAACAAAAGAATATACAGAATAAAAATGATCTCTCTAATTTATTCAATTTTTCATTGTTTCTACTGTAAACAACAGTAACTACAGTCTTTACTGAGAAGTATAATCTGCTGAGGGAGTTAGGAAGGAAAGAAATCAAATATATCTGTGTGAAGAGAGATGCAAAAATTACCAAGAACTTGGTTATTCTTTCACATTTTGACCAAGCTGAAATAGAGATTCAAAGCACAAAGTTGCTTTGCTAAGCAACTAATAAACTGAAAGGATTCAAACTCATAAATGTTGATGAGACTATCCTCTTTAAACTGTATTATTTTTGAGATCTCCTTTCTGTGTCAAAATAAAAATGTAAGTATTTACTACAATAATCCACGGGTCTGTTTTCACAGGTGCACCCTAATAATTTTAAATCCATTTTTCTAATTTACTTAACTTTTTCGGTTTTCATTATATATACTTTATATAGGGGTTTGCTGCTTGGGGAAAAAAAAAAAAAAAGTATTTTCTAGCCTGTGTCAGATTTTGTCTATAGACAGATATATTCAGATAACTGAATTCAGTGCTTTGCTGAACTGGGATCATGCCTTTGAAGGATCCCAACTACAGGGAAAATGACGTATTTCTTTTCACAGGCAAGGCATAGGGACATGAATGAAAACAGCTTTGAAGCACTCTCTGGCACAAAAACAGATCCATGAGTACAAGTGCTTATGAGGAGATAACATGGACTTAATGGGTTCATGACATACAAGCAGCAATAACTGGTGCCCCTGTACGTTCATTCCAGTGGCAGACTGGACACAAGAGTCTACTGTCTTTACTTGACCACCACTTTTTACAGAAGTGGCCAAGTAACTCCTCTGTTTTGCTGTGTTTGGAGCTGCCCTGTGTACATGGTTCTCTCCTGCGATATTTGTGGACTAGGAGGGCCTGCAGACTGCATTCTGGCTTGTCTACACCAAGAGCTAAGGGCATCAGAAAACAACCAATTTCTTTTAAAGTGGACCAGGGTATGAACCTAGGAGCACATGTGCAATTTTATTACAATGTCCACTTGTAAACTCTGACCACATGTTAAATGTGAAGTAGCTTACTGTGAAAGAAGGCAATAAATGCTGACTTCTTTTGCAAGCAAAAATGGTGGTAGATTAAAGATGGTAAAAGTCACTTGAAATAAGCTATCTGGTGTTTTGCTGTAGCATAAGTTGTTTGTTGTTGTTGTTGCTAGCAACTGCAGAATAGCTCTTGTTTACATCTCTTTAAATCATGGTCACTTAATTCATGTGTCATTTATCTTTTCCCTTGTCAGTCTTAATTACCTGTTCCCTGGAAAGGTTTGATGTGATTTGAGCAAACAGCCTTTCATTTCTATCATTTAAGTGCTTAAAAATGTTTGTGTGATAATCTGTCTCAAAATTTTTCTTGGTATCAAAGTGAAGTTGGCTTGTCCGTAGCTTCCTCTTTTCAAGCAAAAGATAATGATTTTCCCACTTTCCTGCCTCCAAAAATTTTCAGGTGTTTTGTTAACGACTAAAACAAAAACAGCTTTGAAAGATGGTTTTGCTTGAATCATCCATTATTTCTTTCCTTTTTTTTTTTTTTTTTTTTTTTGCACAGCTATGGAAGAGTTTATCTTCTTCTTTTACATAACCTTTATACTTAGGATTTATAGAAAAGATTTATATAAACTTTCCGTACTGCATTTTATATCCCTGCTAACTGAAAGCCATTGTGAACCTAGGTGTTTCCAATTTTATCCTTATATGTTTTTTTCTTCTGTTATAGAATCAAGTTTTGATTGTCAAAACACATACTCAGTTTGTAAAGTTACCATTACTATTATTAACTAGAATTTTTGCAGCGTGACTGGAGATACAGCAGCTGATTAGCTGGATTTCTTCAAGTTCACTTAGTTCATCAGAGACTGCTCTTACCATATAGGTTATGCCATCCCCAATAGCTGTCAAATGATTCATGTGTAATAAGTGTATCTTTCTCAAATTTCTGATACTTACAGCTGTGAATGGAAAGGAAGGAAAAAAACCCCAAAATAAAACAGGTCACATTGCTAGGTGAACTCTTTTGATAAGTTTATAATGTCTTGATTGGAGGATTGTAGCAAAGAGCAAGAAAGAATTAGATGTTTACTGCCTGGAATACTACAACTATCTATATTTATAAGCCATTATTATAAGCCATTAAATATATGATAAGTTTTGTTTGAAAAAAAAAAAAGAAAAAAGGTAAATATGGCCTCTTGTTCAACTCCTGTATCATGTGATCAAATAGAAACTGTCCCTTGGCCCAGAGAAAGTAATTCATAGAAGACCAGATGTGACCTTCCTGTGGAACAAATCCAGGAGAAGCATTTTTTTACCTTGCCATCAAAGAGAGGATAGGTAGACATATGAATTGCCATGTCCATTTCAGTTACTGTGTAGTGTGGCCCTGGCAAACACTATTCAAACTTTTCAACCTTGGTATCCAGTGACTGACCTTGCAGAAAGTCAGCAACAGGGAAGGGAACTGTATCACCTTTGCAACCTCCTGACTCGCCGTTCATGTGGATTACCCAGTCCTGGGATCACTATGTTAGGATAGAGAACATATCAAGACTTCAATGCAAATGTATAAGAAATTACTTCTCTAATTAGATGATAGGATTTTCAAGTGCTATTAGTGTACAAACTTTAGATAACTTGTTAAAGCATTCACATTCTCAGAACTATATACTTGATTGTGGTGTGAAATAGGAGAGAACAAATTATCTAGGTTTTTTTTTTTTTGCATCACTTTCTTCCATACCTACGGTGTCAGGTATGAGCTCTTCAGCATTCACAAGTTTATGTCTTCCATTGGTAAGTCTACCTGCCAGAAAAAAAATCCATAGATGTATACAGCATGTTAATTTAATACAGGAACAAATTCCTTTGTAGAACAGACACATTTCAGTGCTGTTAGGTTATTCTGAAAAGTAAATAACAGGTTTGTGTGAAAATACGAATGTCTAAAAGGGATGGCCTAATGAGAATAAGACAGAGGTCTATGAAAGAATGAGTGCATGGAAAAGGCTTCGTAGAGACTGACTGATTTGTTTTCTTTTTCTTCCAGTACAAGAACAAGACCAAGGCCCTTTGGGGAGGTTACTGAATAAACAAATCATAAGCACCGGAAGCTGCTCTGAGCTTAAAGGAGAGGCTGTGAGATTATTAAGTACCACAGAACCTTGCACTCTTCCTGCCCTTCCTTAGGTGTCCACTTGTAGCTGCTATTGGAAACAATGAACCAAGGTAGATGGATCTTTTATCTGAATGACTATGTCTGTTTCTATTATATGCTTATGCTGTTCTCATAACAGGCTTGGCGTATATCTGCACACAGGAAAGGGAATTTATTTTATTTAATAGTGTAATTCCAAAAAATTATATGCCATGGAATGATGGAAAAAAAATGAATTAGGACTTCTGAGGTCATCTAGTTTGATTTCCTGCTCAAAGCAGGACAGATTTTAAAGTTATATGAGGCCTGAACAGCCTTGTCCAGCTGAGCTTTGGAAATCTCCAAGGATAGTGATTAAATGACCTCTGGATCCCTGTTGCAATCTTTGATCATCCTCCTGGTAAAAAAAATTATGTCCAATTGGAGCTTCACTTGTTACAAACTTGAAATTGTTGACTCTTAACCTTTAGTTGTGCACCTCTGAAAAGCTTCATCTTTTTTATAACACCCTTAAGGTAATGGAAGGCTGCAATTAGTTTCCCCATTAGCCTTTTCTTCTCCAGGCAAACCATGCCCAGTTCTCTTAGCTTCTCCTTGTGTATTAGGTGTTCCATATCCATGGTCACATTAGTGTCCCTCTGTTGGACTCTTAACCAGATTGTTAGTATCTCTTTTATACTAGGCAGCCTGAAACTGCACATAATACTCCAGATTTGTCCTCACGAGTGCAGAATAAAAGAGAATAACCATTTCCTAGGGTACACTATTGCTAATGAAGCCCTCTGTGTGCTTAATCACTGCAGAAGTGCTTTGCTGACTCATAATGGTCAGTGTCCAAGATATGTTATCATCAGTGCTTATATATGTTGTTCAAGACAAGATACATTCATGAATACCATGAGTGACGAAAAGCTCAGAGCATAGTGCAGCAGAAGATGCACCTACCCCCCATTAGTGCCTTGCTCTAACAGTAGTGTTAAAGGATCCCATATGTGTGACTCACAGCATAAGGAAGTACAGGTCCCTCATCCTAAGTGCAGAATCCTTCACCTCAGGTATGTCTGGAGCTTGCTGCACTATAGTTACTACACTCGTCTTTATTATGGTATTGTAATCTTAAGAGAAAACAGCCATTCAAGCTAGAAGCATTTAATTAATTATTGGAACAACTTATCAAAAGATACTGCAGATTGTTCCTTCATATTAGGTATTAACATCAGAACTAGGTTTCTTTCTTAAGACAGCAGGAAGCAATGAAGGAAATTTTTTCTCCAGCATTAAAGGTCTAGATTAGGCTACAATCCATTCATTTGGTTACCAAAAATTTAGCTAGTGTACAGACGTTATCCCATTTACTGTGAATTACTTGCACCGGGTTTAAAATTTTTCTTCCATCTCTATTCCAAGAATATGATGGAATGGCAGCTTACAAGAATTCAAAGGCCTTTGTGTAACAAGAACCAAGAAAATAATAAAATGGCATCTTAAAGGAATTCAAAGGCCAGACTTGACTGGTGCACGCAAGTGCATCCTCAGCAGATTTGCAGACAACACCAAGCTGAGTGGTGGAGCTGACATACCTGAAGGACAGGGTGCCATCCACAGGGACCTCGACAAATTTGAGAGGTGGGTCCATGTGAACCTCATGAGGTTCAACGAGGCCAAGTGCAAGGTCCTGCACTTGCGCTGGGACAATCCCTGGTATCAATACAGGTTGGGGGGGTGAAGGGATTGAGAGCAGTCCTGCACAGAAGGACTCAGAGGTACTAGTGGATGAAAAGCTGGACATGAGCTGGGAATGTGTGCTTGCAACCTAGAAAGCCAACAGTATCCTCGGCTGCATCAAAAGAAGTGTGGCCAGCAGGTCAAGGGAGGTGATTCTGCCCCTCTGCTCTCATGAGACTCCAGCTGGAATACTTTGTCCAGCTCCGGAGTCCTCAGCACAAGAAAGGTGTACCTGTTGAAGTGGGTCCACAGGAGGGCCACAGAAATGATCAGAGTGCGTGAACACCTTTACTGTGAGGAAAGGCTGAAAGACTTGGGGTTGTTCAACATAGAGATGAGAATTCTGCAGGGTGACCTTATTGCAGCCTTTCAATACTTAAAGGGGGCCTACAAGAAAGATGGAGACAACCTTTTTAGTATGGCCTGTTACAACAGGACAAGGGGTAGTTTTAAACTAAAAGAGGGTAGATTTATATAGATGCAAGGAAGACATTTTTTTACACTAAGGATGGTAAAACACTGGCACAGGTTGCCCAGAGAGGTGGTGGGTGCCCTATCCCTGGAAACATTCAAGGTTGGATGGGGCTCTGAGCAACCTGATCTCATTAAAGATGTCCATGGTCACTGCAGGAAAGTTGAACTAGATGACCTTTAATCGTCCCTTCCAACCCAAAGTGGTCTATGATTCTATGACTTACATAAATAAACGTAACTAAATTTCTACTAAGTAGACTTCAGTCACTTTCACCATAAATACAGAATTCCATCCTGGCAATATAACATTTCTCAGGCTGATCAGAACCAGGCATCTTCTATATACAGGGCAACCATGAGCTACTTTGTTTCTTCTTCTCATCTGCATTTATCTAAAAGAGCTCATTTATTGCCAGTAAATACTGTACCTTCTGGATTTTCACTTTTCTTATAGTTTAGGTTTTCAACTTTGTCATTGTGATCTGTTGCTCGTCTTCCACAGTAGTAGGTGTGGACTTCACAGTAAGATCTTGTAAGCTTTCACTTGTTCAGGTTTTTTTCACTGGATTGGTGTTATGCCTCTTTGTGTCTTAATGTTTGTAAAATTTCTTAGTGTTCATTGTCTTACTTTCTCGGATGAAACAATTCAGACCACACAAATCAAATGAGAGTTTACTTAACTAAAGCCTTACAAGACTATTGTAAAAATGAGTTCATTGCAAGTTTTCATTTTTTCTTCTATAATAATTTAACTCCTGAAGACAAAAATATAACCAGTAATACTTGAAATACCCTCACAGGTCATGAAAGAGAAAGCAGCTGTGTTTCTCAAGTGACTTAGCCAAAATGTTGCAGGCTTCCAAACCTTATTCAAAATCACATAAATCATCAGTCTTGAGGCATATCATTCAACCTTGTCGGAGACAATGGTATTCACTTCTTCACAAGACATGACATTGCAAGCCAAAAGGTCATCTGCTATTTTCTTGACAATGATCGTTCCCATTCTTTGAAAGAGATGTACTCTGTTGATCTCTATGAATTCCACTGAACAGATAATTCAATGGCTTAGAAAAGCCTAGCTCGTATAGTAGCAGACACATAAACTGTCCTCTAGTATTCGGTGCACACTTGTGGAAATGGTGAGATATTAGCAGGAATCAAGAAAATTTTATAAAAATTTCTGTGACTGGATTGGAGGTTTCTGGTAAAAAAAAAGATGCAGTATTGAATGTATCAGTATGGGTATGAAAGTCGCATGATATGTCTGAGATGTCAGCCAGCATCTCAGAAACATATTAGAAGTGTAAATGGAAATTGGTCTTGAAAATCATATTATTTACTGATATGTCTAAATATGGGCTCATATTTCTGGATCTACATTTGAAACGCTTGGCAAGTTCATGCAGGTAATGAAAAATACAAGTCGATTCTTCAAACAAAGCCTGTATGAAGTATTTAAACATTATTATACTAATTTTAAGATTTAAAAAGTCAAACGAGTTACACTTAATGCCAAAGCTCATGGGCAGTCCTGAACACATCCCAGGATGAGAACATCCCCAAACAGGCTTCTGTACTGTGTTGGTTGGGAAGGCTGAGAATCGGTGCCAGGGCATGCAAGCACTCCTAACCTGAAGGGATGCACATATGATACTGACCTTTGTGTAGCTTGAAGAAACACAGATTCTCAGCTCCAAGCTAGACAGGAATATCCAATCAAAATTATTTTTTAATAGTCAGTTTAAGGTAGGTAACAGCATTGTAGAGGCAGTAAGCAGATGAAGAAAGATGTTTTAGGAATAAGGACTGACAGCTCTGGCCTGATATTGGTAATTTTGAGCCATTAGGGACAGTCCCATTTCAGTTGGGCAGCTCTGTTCTCTTTCTTTCCACAAAATCCAGAAGTTTGAGATATAATAGTAATAATTAGTGTAGTCATGGGAATGTCTTTTGTGGGAAGATATGTACGTGCCACAAGTATTTCTCCAAAATGAGCTGTATTTTGAGAATTTTACTTTTTTTGCAAGTTTGCAATTTCATTGTGTGGAATTTTAAAATAAATGTTGGAGGAACTGATTTAGCTACACATGTCAAAATAAAACAGGACTATCATTCCTCTAAATTTTTTAGACCTTGAATCAACAACTGCCTCCATATTACCTGTAGGTTCCTTCTCTGCAAGTTTCCTACTTTTACAATTACTTAAATCTTGTTTGCTTAAACAGTATGCTGTGAAATACCTTTCTGTTGCCAGAAACGTATGGAAATGTTTCCGGATGTAAAGCAAGTTCCAGTTCATAACTATTTAAAATTTTGTGATACAGTAGTTCTCAAAAACCTAGCCTTCAGTCCAGGGATAATGGTCAAGTTAGTAAATATTTCTGCTGCCAGTAGAAATGAATGTTTGATGCATTTACTTCATTCACTCTCTAATGGTTTCATTGAAAGATCGTAACTTTAATTCATGAATGAGATGTTCACTGCAGAACACGCTGATACCTGAGTTAAACTATGGAGTCTTGCTTTTCCAGGAAGCTGGGGCTCAGCTCTTTCCTCACTAGAGCAGCACTGACTCAAGCAACTAGATAACAGCAAGGCAGACCCGAAGAGAGGGGCTAACAACCCTAGATACAAATGCAAAAGCCCTTTCAAAGTGGCTGATTTATACTATCAGTATAAAAATCAGCCTAACCTGATATTAACTGTGAGATATGAGGATTAAAACTCCTCAAGCAACATTCCCTACTTCCCTTATCACAGCAGTTGGCTCCAGACTTCCCCCAAGAAATCAGAAGATGACTTTTGACATCAATGATTCTGACTTCCTTTTCACACAGTAAATGCTACAAAATGTTTGAGTAAATTCACATACATGATTCTGGTATTACTAAAATTAAAAGGAAGCCTTTCCTAAGATCACCATTTGCAGATGGAGTGTATTTGTGGCTATCTGGCAAGGCATTTGTATGCAGCACAGCTTTCTACAGCCTTTTTAAATAGTGCCTTTTCCTGTTTCCGTTCCCTGACTGCTATACTGTAAGTCAGAGTGCAAGCAAATTGTCCCACTGGAGGTCGCACTTGTGAACAATTAAGATACTTGGAAGGGTGGTTATGTGCAAAGAGATGCAAGACAACCTATAAACTTCAGCAGCCCAACAGAAGCACTTTATGATTGCTCACATTTTTACATGTAGTCTAGGCCCTAATCAGTGAAGGTCATTTCTAAAGTGCACAAAAAGGAAAAAAGCATAAAATGCTGAGAAGTCTAGTATGGGCAGCTGGATGAAACAGGTTACTCTGCTGTTTTCGAACACTTTTTCAGAATCCCACCCTGAACTGAAAGCCTGGGCAAGGTTTGATCTGGAAAAAGCAGCGCTAGGGTGCCCTCCACTGGCACAGCCCAGGTCTCAGCCAAGGGGTTGCTCACTTGCAGGGGGAAGGGGCAGGGGCTGAAAGGAGGGGGAGGACAGCCAAATCTTAATGTTTGAGCAAATACTGAGAAAAATTCCAAGTGTCTCGGTCAGGTATGTTTCCCAGTCCTTCACTATTCTGGTAAGACAGGCCATTAGGAGGAGCAACTCTTCAAAATCTACTCACTGTTCTTATTTTAGGTAAGCACTGGCAGAATATTTTTTCTTTTCTCGAGAGTCTCTTCTATGTGAAATTCCATTTGGATCTCAGCTGGTCAAAAACACCCCAGGAAAAGAAATAATTAAAACAAGTTTCCTTCTATTATCAAAATTTTATTTAAACAGAAGATAGTGAATTACAGTGAATGTCTTTATAGGCAATTTAAAGCAGAGAAATAGAATGACTTACTTGCTGGTGTTCATACACAGATCATAGTCAGAATCATAGGCAATGAGAAAATGTAGAAAATATTTCCAAACAGAAAGATCTCTTCTTTGCTAGGCATGTTCAGCAGTGTCATGAAATTGTTTTCTGTTTCACATCAACCTACATGTATTTTACTTGTACTTAGAAAATCATACAGCACATGCATGGTATTGGACCCAGTGTGAAATAGGGAAAGAACTAGTCACCCAGCCTACCATGCAATCTCACTTGTCACTGCTCCTCTTCAGCAGGTTAATAAAATGTGCATTTGTGACTCATCTTACTGCATAATAATCTGTCATTAATTATCATTGTCCCAGGTTTCCTCCTCAAAGCTGGTCCAGGGTGAGACTTTATCTCTTTTGTTTCCTCCCACCATTTTACACTGCCCTGAGAGCTACTCCTCATGTTTATCAAGAGGTACACTACTTTTGTCTCACACACCTCCAAGTCTGCCTCTAGCAATGTATGTTGCTGGTCTTCTTGGGAAAGCAGTATCAAACTCCTTAAAGGTTTTGAGACACAGTGGCAATAAATAGGAATTCAAATGAAGCAAGTGGCAGGTTTGCCTTAAATGCAAGCAGTTCCTTGACATGGCATTCATTGTTGTCATCCCTATATGCAGTTAAAAAAAAACAACAACAAAAAAAAAACAAAGCAAACCAACAGAACAAAGAAGCAAACAAAAACCCAACCAACCAACCAAACCAAACCAAAAAAACAAAACCCCCACAAATGAAGAAAGAAGCCTAAAGGAGTCTAGGCACTACAGAGGTATCTGGACAGGCTGGATCAATAGGCTGAGGCCAATTATATGAGATTTGAAAAGGCCAAGTGCCGGGTCCTGCACTTGGATCATAACAACCCTCTGCAAGTGATTATGCCTCTGTACTCAGCACTGGTAAGGCTACACCTCAAATGTTGTGTTCAGTTTGGGGCCCCTCACTACAAGGACATTGAAGTGCTGGAGCATGTCCAAAGAAAGGCAATGATGGTAAAGGGACCGGGTCTAGATAACAAGTCTTATGAGGAGCAGCTGAGGGAACTGGGGTTGTTCAGCCTCGAGAAAAGGAGCCTCAGGGGAGACTTTGCACTCTCTACAACTACCTGAGAGAAGGTTCTAGTGAGGTGGTTGGTCTGTTTGGCCAAGTAACAAATGATAGGACAAGAGGAAATGGCCTCAAGTGGCATCAGAGGAGGTTTAGATTCAATAGTAGGAAAAATTTCTTCACCTGAAGAGTTGTCAAGCATTGGACCAAGCTGCCCAGGGAAGTGGTTTAGTTACCATCCCTCAAGGTATTTAAAAGATGTGTTGCTTAGGGACATGGCTTAGTGGTGCACTTGGCTATGCTGGGTTAATGATTGGATTCAATGATTTTAAGGGTCTTTTCAGCCTAAATAATTCTATGATTCCATGATTTCATGATTCTAAATTTGTCCTAAACCAGATCTGTCTGTCATCCTATGGAGAGCCCAGCTTCCAGAAAGCATGAGATATCCCAGCAATAACAGTGTAGTTAATATAATAATGGAATCACAGAATACCTCAAGTTGGAAGGGACCCATAAGGATGATCGAATCCAAATCCCTCCTCCTTGCAGGACTGCCTACAAATAAACCATGTGACCAAGAGCATCATCCAAAAGTTCCTTGAAGTCACTCTGACAGGCTGGCTGTAACAGAGTAAAGAGGAAGGGACATCAGAAATTGAAGGAAGCCTGTTGCCAAGTCTTGTAACAAACAAGTTCCACATAATAGTTGAGAAAATGGGTTACTCTTACCAGATGTCTTGATGGTTCAGCTTTTTTAAAGGATAAATCAAAATGCATAAATATTTGTAGAGTTGATTTATATTATGCAATTCGAAGTGATTTTTTTCTGCTGTTTCATGGAAATTCATAATCCCTGTAAAATGTCCACAGAGAGTGTGAACCCAAGTTATATTTGATATAAATGCAAATTTCAGTTATGTTTGAATATGACAAAGTAGGAACTTTCCAGTCATGCTCTCTCCATAAAAATCAGATTGGCTTTTACTTATTCAAAATTATTTGAGATGGAACTTGCAGGTACTTCCTTTAATGGGATATATATGAGCAAGGAGGTTCCTTCTCCAAATCAAACCACTGCTCTAACACAATTGCTTATCCTGTTAACTTTTTCAATTCAAAATACATCCATATTTATATTCTGTCGCATTTAATGAGCTCTATGTATGAAGCAGAATTAAATATATGTAGCATGAATACCAAAGTTAAGCCTGTTTCCCTGAGATGTCAGGAAAAAAATGTGTTCTCTGAGAATAGATATGTTGATATTCAGTGGGGAGCAGAGGAAAGGAGATAATGGCTAAGCCTAAGCAGGGTTATCTGGGAGCATTTATGTTAAATATTGTAGTTGTGGAATACATAAAAAGTGAGATCCTGGTTCCTGATTCTTCAAAGCATAGACAACAAAGAGAACCATCATGCTCATTCTCTCATTGTAACAGGGATTGGCAGCAGCATCTCAGTCGTACTATTTTATAACTTCTGTAGTACTACAGAGGTGTCTTTGCAGGTCAGTCAAAACCATGCTTCACCTCACTATCATCTACCAGATCATTAATGGGCCATTTGGAGATGCTCTGCAGGTTATCACACTGGACATTAGGAAGCATTTCTTTAGAGAGAGGCTGGTCAAACACTGCAACAGGCTTCCTGGTGAGGTGGTCGGTGCTCCAAGCCTGTCAGCGTTTAGGAAGCATTTGGACAATGCCATTAACAATGTGCTTCAACTTGGTCAGCCCTGAATTGCTTAGGCAGTTGGACTAGATTGTAGGTCCCTTCCAACTGAATTCAATTCTTCTCTTACAGTTGCTGCTAGCAAGTCCTGGTAAGGGGGCTATCTTGGATGTAGCATCTTAAACCGTGGGAGAAGTTTTTGGATATTAAGTTAATGCATTTTTAATACGAACTAAAAAGGTGTATCCCACCCCATAATTGTCATACTCATTATAAAGGGAGAACTTTTTCTACAGCTGAGGGCTTTTCTTCACTTCTGGAGGGGCTTGTCTACTGTTCTGCTCCTCTGTTTATAGTGACAACCGTGCGTTTACTGGGTATAGCTTTGTATACTTTCCATTTGCATTAGTTTGGCTGTTATGTTAAATCCATTTTTATTTCAACCACAGGCCTCCTCTCCTTTTCCTCGTCTCCCTTGGCAGGGGAGGGGTCAGTGGGTGATAGCATAACTGCTACAGTTTAGCTCCACATACAGGTTGAATGTAGACCCAGATTTACAATTCAGTGTGGTAAGAGACAGAAAGTAGGGTGCTAGGGACAGGCAGAGGGCATTGGCAATGTGGATTAACAGCTTGTAGAACAAAACCTGAAAAACTGTTGCAGGTGATAGTGAGGGGGTGAAGCTGTCATCCCAGGGTGCTGTAGTTACTGAATTTTTGCTGTTGGCCTTCAGATCAATCCAGGGAGGTCAGACTGGACTAAAGCATCTGGTTTCCAATGTTGAACACTGCCCATCATGACAGCAGCTCCTCCACCAAAGCAGCCAGGGGGATGAGAGCTGCCCTGGCAGCCCTCCAGAGCCTCAGCTGTGAAGGAGCCATTCCCTCATTATTCATAGGATCTTGCCAGCTGGTCTTCCATGAAAAACATTTTCTGGAAGAGTAATTTTTGGGCTGGGGATAGCGAGGGGTGGAGGTTGAAAGTGAATTCAGGGGCACTATCCTTTGGAGTGGTGTTCCACTACCGTACCAACCCGGTATGCGGGTCGCCCGAAGATGGCGGAAGGTCAAGCACAGGGCACTGCCACGGGGATAGATTCAGGAGCCGGCAGCCCGTGGGGAGCGATCGCTGGGCTGCAGCCCCAAAACCGCTGCGCGCCGCTAAGGGGCCTCCGCGCTGTCCTTGCGTGAGCGGAGCCAGTGTAGGGGGACCAGAATGCTAACGGCGCGGGGGAACAAAGCAGCGGCCAGCCGGCCTTGAAGACGACGGCCGTTGGCCGACAGATGACACAGCAGCCCTGTCGCAGCGCCAGCTCTGGCGAGCGAGGAGCAACGAAAGTGCCAGAAACAACCGAGCGATACCCCTCTGGCGCCTACGAGCCTGCCGGCCCTGCCCTGCTCGGGGTCACGCTTCGTCCAATCAGGAGGAGCTTTATAGTGGAGTGGAAGTTCTCTGACTCCCCGAGCCAGCGCTAGCCTTGGCTTTGCCGCGGCAAATCACGGCGAGCCTTGTAGGCAACCAATCGGAGGGACAGTGTCACTTGTTGTTGCCCCGTGACGCGGCTGCGCTGTGGGCGTTAGCTGTTGGACGCGACTGTAGGCGGTGTCCGGGGAGGCCCCAGGCGCCGGTGTTCGCTCCTCTCTCGCTGCCCCCACCGGCCCTGCGGAGGGCGGGGAGATGCAGCCCCCGGGCGCGGAGCAGCCGCCGCTCTATGGGCCCAACAGCGGGGACTTCCCCTGTGTCTCCTCGGCAGACGCCGAAGGTGAGCGCAGGGCTGCGGGTGGGGCAGCTCTCGCATTCCCAAGAGGAGGGTTCGGCTGGGCCCTGGGGGAGCGGGCGGCTGTCGTGCTGCTGAGGCAAGAGGTGCCTTCCTCGTCCCCGCCTCCCACCGCCCCCGAGGATGGTGGCGTGGCTGGAGGCGGAGCGGGGTGGCTGGGGTGGCCGCTGCCTTCGGGTCGCGGCGCCGGTGCTCC
>JANHFX010015457.1:8155-64342 GCA_027560015.1 Chloroceryle amazona | reverse complement strand
TTGGTGTGTTTTGTTGTTGTGTAGGCGTGTGTGTTGTTGTGTTGGGGGTTTTTTTGGGGGGGGGGGGTTGGGGGGTAAACCTTGTGGCCTCTGACTTTTAATGAATTTATCCAAGTGACACCAGAAATGGGGTGTATTTAAAATCTAGCTTTTTGAAATATGAGTTTCATTAAAAGTCAACTTTAAAATTAAGGCAACCTCATTCGAAAAATTTACCCTGGGACAAGTGTCAGGAAGAATTAAGCTTTGCAGGCAAAGTGTGCTGAGATACACAGTCATTTTGGGAAACACTTTTCTTTGGTAGCACAGAAAATGCAGACACAGAGATAACAGTTGATTGCTTTTCACTGCAGAATAAAGTTTAGTTTTTAAAATTCCTTGGTAGTTGTGAGCTTCATTAAATATTTTTAGCGAGCAAGTGCAGCTAACAGTGCTTTCATTCTTAGTTAAGTGGAAGTTATTAAAACAGTTGTCCTGAAGTTTTTGTAAAAAACAAAAGATGTAAATAATTGAGGTTTTATGTAAGTTAGAAGTAGTAAGTGTAGGAAAATATTCTATCTTAATAATAGGCTTAACAAGGGAAGGCAATAAATCATTTCTAATTACTAGTCTTGTCAATTACATGTTTCCTCTTTCTAATCTTCCAAATTGCATCTTAAATTCAGACTTCTTTGTAAATGAGATTGCTTTTCTTCTTCTTCCGTTTTGTAGGATGTGTCACATTGCAGAAAGATTTCCGTGTCCATCAAAATCGCTTTCCTGCCTTTCAGCTCTCCATCAACATTTTCTTGAAAAAGATGGAGGACTTTCTGCAGCCATCTGTCATGTGGCTATTTTAGAGGGAAAAAAACCCACAAAATGGATTCTCGGTGTGGTCAGTCTACCAAATTAAATGTCGATTACATTGGTTTAGTTTCAAGTATGTTATCAATTTCCACATTTAAAACCAGGATTATTGAAAAGTTAAATCTTTGAGGATGGTGCAGGAAAACCTGAGGTAAACTTGCTGAAAGATGCATCTCCTTCCACCCTTTTAGAAAAACACCTAGCACAAAAAGCTGAATAAATAATAGTAAATTTATTTTCCTGAAAATTAAATTTGGTCTTTTATTTTTATCTAGCCCTTGGGGCCAGTGAATAACTAGTGGAATAGAGCTTGACATCTCTGTCTTACTCCTTCCAATGTATTCTCCACAATATTTAACTTGCTGGTGTGTCTGAACACACTGGGCAGGAGGCATAAAAATACTCGGTGATCCAGCCTATTGGCAAACTATATGGCTAAGAAATAGGATAGCTACTCAAAATTAAGTGGTCTTATGATTTTATTTCTTGTATAAGGGCTGCATTGTCACATAAGGACGGCATGCTGTTTAAAAAAATAAGGAAAAAAACCCCAAACACTTAAGGCAGTACTGTGCTGAATAACAATATTTCCAAGTCACGCTGTTTGTTTAGTGCTTCTCTGAGGGCTGCAGATGATTTACATATAGCTAGGAGTTTACATAAAAGCATGCTTTAGTTTTAAGCATATGCAGTGTGATACTTTTACATTTCTCAGAGTTGTTTACTGCTAAATTGGCAGAAGGTTTGGCCCAGTAGCATGTATAATTACAACAAGAAAGCTTAAGTACTCATTTCAGTGAAGTAATTTGCTGCCCCCTGACCCATGGAGGCTGCGAGTGGGAGTGCGGGGCTGTGGCTCTTACCCAGACTTTGCCAATCTTGACGGGAATTGCAAGGCTGCAGACACCTGGTCCTTAGGAACTGCACTTGGACCATAAGCTGGTTTCACATGAGTCATTGTAGAGCCATCAGAGTGGTAATGACTTCTGGTTTTAATTATGTGTTTTAAGACTAGGGGGTTGTTCGCTGCAACTGTTAGCACTTGTGATCTTCTGACAGTTGTAGTTGTAGACTGTCCATTGGCAGCCTGCTCTCCCAAGACAGGGACCATACCAATGACTGCAGGAGGCTGCTGTTGGCAGTTTTTCTGACTAGATGCCTGCTTAGTCTTACAAGAACTAAATTGCCCTCACTTTTGCACTGAGCTTAATTTTTTTTTTTAATCCACTATTGTTCATGAAGTTCACACACCTGTGTTCAGGAAAACCAGTCTGGAAAACCTGTAACAGCTGCACCATAGTAGTAGTGTAGTCTGTACATAGGAACCCATTAGATATTTGTTACTACAACCATATATTACTTTAAAAAAATGATTCTTTCAGGGTTAATTCAGTGGCCAAGTGCTGGTGTGTTGTCCAATCATATGGGAATCAGGAATGAAGTTTGTTGGTTTGTCTTTGTTCCTTTCAGCTGGCAAGAGAGGGAAGCAGTAGAGAGGCATCACGCCAGGTGCTGGGGGAAAGAACAACTTGCTCGTGGTCAGTGGTACCTCTGGCCTGCATCCAGAATTGTACTGATGAGGGGTGCAAGAGCTGTCTCCAGCCCTCCCTAGCTGTGGAGATGGCCGTTGTGTCTGACCTTAAGGGAAGGAAAAAGTAAAGAGGGGAAAATTAGGATCATGGAGAATAATTGATCCTGAGCTAGTCGTAATTTATTTTTTACTTTCGTTTTTTTAATTAAGGATTTCAGGTAGCAGAAGAGGGCAGTAAGCAAATAATGCTTCATGACTTGCAGGTGATTTAGGGAATGATTTGCACACAGTGAAATTTTAGCTAGAATACAGATTGATTTCTTTATATTTTTGCACTAGGTTGAGTGAGTCTGTGGTGTGGTGCTTTAATACATGTTAAAGTCACATATTTTAGGGTTTATTTTTCTTGATTTCACCTAATTTATGTTGGTTTTTTTAATCAGAAATAGAATCAAATTTCTGGGGAAAAAATGATGTTGAGATTCTTATAAAGAGGTTTGGAGAAGCTGGGAACTATAGCATGTGGTGTATTGGGGAAATCAGATATATTTGAGTGATTTTGAAAATCTCTTTCCTTTTCATATTTAATAGAACTGTTATGCACATCTTAAGCTCTGACTTTTTTCACACAATTGGTTTAATGCAGCTCCTAATAGTGCTGAAAGAAAGTACTTGCAACAACATTTCTAAAGTATTTTGTCAATGATATTATGCAAGTCTCCAGCCATACCACTAGAATGCAATACAGTCAGTTGAAATATTTACCACTTTCCCTCCAAGCTACTATGAATAAATGTCTTCTGACAGCCTGATATATATGAGAGATAAAGCCTATAGTATGGGCAGGTATAGATAGTATGAGATGCTGAGAATTTAACATTATCTTCATTTATCCTATGTAATGCTCAATATTCAAAACACTTTTAAGAGGAGTTCTAGCTTTTGGATAAGGTGTGATATTATGAAATTGCATCAGTTGACTGGGGATAATCTGAAGCAGCAACCTTTTTTTTTTTTTCTTTTTTAGATATCTGACCCATTACTCTTAAATCCTGTTATCTTGTAGCCAAATAGTATATTTTAAAGAGCAGCAGTGTGTTACAATAAGACATTCTAAAGAATATAGGCCTGCAAACAAGTTACCATAGGAAAGGTGGAAATTTACTGACCATGTCTATCAACTACTTTGCTTTAACAGCCTCTAGGCAGAATCTTACCCCCTGTGCTATAGGAGCAGTAAATCACCCTTCTTTTATTGTACTGAGGGTATGTGAGGGCATCAGGGTAGTGAAGTGGAATAGCTGGGCTCAGTTCTCACTGTGAGTTACTTTCTGGGAACAATCCTGTTTGCTTGTTCTTGGTGGCAGTTTCTCTTCCACAGTTTTTGGGCGGGTCTGAACTAAAATACACGTGAACAGCAGTCCAAAAGTAAGTGATCATTTTTCCTGTACAAAGACCATGCAGTATCATGGAGTGAAGGGAGATGACACTTTTGGATGGCCTTTCTAATGACTATGTAAAGTTGCATTTCTGTAACTCACACAAAAGCTTGTTACTGGAGTTTATGTTGCTTTAGGAAGTAGAAAAGAAAATAGGCTGTGAAATATCAGTGGTCCTGACATGACTTGTGGTGAAAACTGGGGGATGATGGAAGTTTGCTGGACTCTGTGTGACATAACAGTACAAACAGTTTTCCCACCACAAGAAATGTTTGAGGAAAACTATGAAGGAAGAAAATCCTAAAGATATCTGCTGCCTGGGGTCAGAGGCTATTTCTGCGTAGCCTGAAAAAACATAAAACTGCCTGAGAGTGGGTGTACAACAGTGCAAAGAAATACATCTGATTTCACAAACTTTCCTTGTCTGAGCAACTGGGGTTTCCCTGGGTTATCTTGTTCTCATGTGCGTAGTCTCAGAAAGGTGTAACTATTTGTATGCTCCAGTCTGTGCTGTGAAGCCCCAGGCAAAATGCCTCCAGGGCTCCCCTGGGGCAGTAGCACTCCATGTGGTGGCCAAATGGCCCATAAATTATTTGTTCAGCTATTTTGAATATTTAAAGCTTCAGCAAATGAGACTGATGAAAAAGCAAACCAAAACAAACTGATGGGATTGAGATATTTCATATAATCTAGTAGTTTCATTGTCTCAACATTTTGAATTCAGATTTGTCTTAACTATAATTTAAAAGTTGTCTTAGTGTGGGAACATGAGAAACACCATCCTTGCAGAAGTTTGTCAGTAAAATTCTCACTAAAAGGCTAATCAGAGAACAGTTCAAGAAATTAAAACTATGTTTCGGGGGAAGGTTCTTTACCTTTTTTAATCAGGGCAAGTTATGCACTAGGACTTGCAAGTCTAAAAACAAATGAAGCAAGTCACAGGAGTGAGAAAGTGCAACATAAAGTTGCTGTCAGCACAAAATTCTAAACCTCTAGGAGTCCTTTCAGTGCTTAGTTTAAAAAGAAAGTTGTAATTGAGAATATAGTATTCACCTGAGGTAACAGCTTCATACTGCACCAGATACATGCAGTTTTTTTGTTTCAAATGGTATTTACTACTGATCAGAAGAACACAGGTAGAAGTTGACATAACTACTAGATCTCTTCTTTTTAGGGTCCTAGACTCTTAAATTTAGCAGAACAATTTCACCACAAATGGTATTTTAACTCTGTCTGATTCTCATTTTAACTGAAGTCTAAGTTTTCTAACTAAGCTGTCATTAGAGAAAGTTCACTGAAGTGCATTTCCATTATGTGAATCACAGCATTCTGGGGACGCTTAGCTCAATGGAGACTGATAAAATTAATGTCAAAACTCTTGCTTTATTACCTTGAGGATGAAGAAGGATTCATAAATAAAGCAAAATTCATAATGTGGCATAAATAATGTTATAATTTCTTGGAAAAGGGAGAGAGGAGGAGATTCCTTAAGACTGTTTTTTTGGCCTTTTATGTAGAATATGGTAAAGGAGACCTGTTACAAAAGTGATGCAAGTTGACGTAACTGGCCTTTGTAACAGAGGCTACAATGGATTTAAAATCTCTGAGCTGTCCACTGTATCATGGAATCTTTGGAAGGTGTCCAGTTATTTATCCATATTCATCCTAAAGACTTCATCTACTATTGGTGAATATTTTATTGAGATTGGGATTTTATTTTTTTTCTAGTGTGTCCAAGTGTGTTTCATTTATGCCTAAATTTTGATTGTTTGGTAGCTAATGGAAAGCTTTGTCCACAGAGGTTTCTCCTTAATATTCCAGATACTTGATTTGAGAATTCAGGTATTACACAATTTAAAAGTATCCTAGGCATGGAGAGACAAAAGCTGTTCTTTGCTTTTAATGCCTTGGCTTTGTGTCTGCCCTTTGTTGTGATTTCTGCTCACTGTTGCACAATTAATGGGTATAAAGTTGTAGATCTCAGACCCAAATTTCCTCTGCTAGATGGTGTTGCCTACTCAACTTCACACCATTTCTACTGATCTTCAGGAGAGTAAAGGAACACCATTTGATATGGCGTTTGAATCAGATTTGACTGGAGCTCAGGAGAAGCAAGGATACCTAACTGCCTGAGTAAAGAGCTGATACGAGAGAGTGAAAAAGATTTACACTTGTTACCTTTTATTCTTTCCCTCTTTTCCTCTCTCTGTGTTTAGGCTGGTATCATTAATGGGGAAGAGAAGTTTCTATAATCTCCATTTTTCTCATGGAGAGAATGCAGGGAGAGCTTTCAAGAATGGTGTTGTTGCAAGGGATTCTAGCATCCAGTGACAGACACGTGAAGCTGGTACCAGACAATGTTGCCATATCTCTACGGGTTGAGCTAGGAAATCCTGCAAACACTTGACTGATGCTATAAATGCTTAACAAAGAAAATGTTGATGGCTTTATTACAACCTTTCACATGTAACTTGTCAGTTGTGTAATGCTGGTGTATGGTCTTGTTTAGCCTGTGTACTCACTTTCTGGTGGAAATCAATTCTAAAATTGCTAACAGTTAACCAATTCATTCCTCCTCCTGTAGTACTTGAAGACCTTTTGATGGCCTCTTTTGCTGCATGGTGTGTTAAGGACGCTCTGGAACTTGCCCGTGTGACACTATCAGTGTGGTTACTCAGTTGTAAAGGAATCTTCAGGGGAAGAAAGTTTTGGAATGGGTTTGTTACAACACTGAAATCCAAACAGTCATTTAAAACATAATTACATTTTAGGTTAAATGGCTGTTATTCTAGTATTTGTCTTCTAGTTTTGTACGTTGAGTCTGGCATGTAAATTACATATGTGTCCCTCTGCACGGTGGTTACAGATGACTGTGGAGTTTCTTGTGTTACCCATGTGCCCACATTAGCTTTTGTGGTAAATTCACTCTTTTGCAAGTTCATATAACTGCAGAGTTTTAAACGCTGTAATTTCATTCTTACCATTAGAGTAATGAAGTATAACATCAGATCATACTTTCTCCAAATGAGAACTTTCACTTCCAGTGGCACTCACCTCTCCTTCCTAACCAAAGCAATTACACTGTTATATTTCATATGTATAGACACTCCATTACTTCCAGAAGGCAGCTGCAAAAGTCATTGTCTTATGCCAGAATAATCTATATAATGCAGCTCTACTGTATGTATTATCTCTTGCTCTTTTCTGTAGCAATACCAACTCTATCAGCCTCTTTACATTGGGTTTCTCTGCCTAAAGCTTAGAGAAGAAGTGCTCGCTAATTGGATATATTGTAAATGGAGAAAAAACTCATTAAAATCGAGGAGGTATTTGTGGATGTTGAAAAAGAAAATAAACCTTTGTTGCTGGAGTTCACTGTATCATTACTTTAATTTAGATGTGACTTTGACCTACATACAAAGGGCAGTCTGGGTCACGCTCACAGGAGCTTAATGGTAGCTGTTGCTGTTTAGTCAAGAGAGGAGGAGATGTGCTAACAATGGAGATATCTACACGCACAATATATATTGCTGTGACAGAGAGTTGCTTACAAGATCCAGAATTCCTCAAGGGTCTTGGCATACATTTTATTTTTGTTAATAAATCGGGAAAGCTGGGCAGTTTTTGAGATTTATTTTTTATTACCAAAGAATCACAGGCACCCAGACTGTGATTAACAAAATTTATTAGCACAGAATCATAGAATGTTTTGGGTTCAAAGGGACCTTTAAAGGTCATTTAGTTCAAGCCCCCTGCAGAGAGCAGGGACATCTGCAGCTAGAGCAAGTTGCTCAGAGTCCTGTCCAACCTGGCCTGGAATGTTTCCACCTCTGTGGTAGAGAGAAGTGTATGGCAGACTACTGTCTCTGGTAGAGAACGTGTTGGTAGAGAGAAGTGTATGGCAGACTACTGTCTCTGGTAGAGAACGTGTGTGTTGGAGCACAAAGAGGGTGAAGCTGGGAATAATTTCAGACCAAGTATCTTTCAAAACCTTTTCAAAACCTTTGTTCAACTATTCTGTGTCCTTATGGTTTGAGTGTGGATGCTTCCATATCCAAAGTATGAAATTCAAATATAAGTAAAGATTGAAGAAAACTTCAGATAGGTTTTAAAAAAAGATAAATCAGAGAATGGGAGAGGAAATAATAGGAGAATAACTATGAATTAACTATAAATATTTACATTATAGTGCTCTTAGATTTCTTTACCTTTTTCTGCAGTTCTCTTGGATTCCCATTCCCTTTTTTGTCACAGAAAAATGCATGTTTGAGTTATACTTAGTAGGTGTGTGGACACACATTCCAAAGACCTTCCTGTGGTGGCTCCTGAGAGAAGTGAAGTGCGAATATCAGCTTTATCACAAAGAACTTGGAAGAGAGCAGGAGGTTTTTTCCCCAAGGAAAAATGTATTTGTTTGAGGTACGGAAGGCAGCTGCTTTTGATACCACAAGGATTCAGTGAGGAAACATTTTTCAAGAGGTAAGTGTACAATTGATGCAGGGGTTTCTTTCAGGGTTTCTTGAGATACTGTCTTAAAAACCAAAATCCCAACAGTGCAGTATGATCCTGTATTTCCCCTCTGTACTCCATTTTACAAGGTGTGCCCACCACTTAGAAACAAGCACAGAGGTAATTTCATTAGCAGGTCATTTCATGGCTGGGAGACACAGAAGTGGTTTGAGGATGTGATCTTCATGGATGGGAAATGATGTCCTTCGTTCTGTTCTAAGGAAGCTAATTTTTATTGGACAAATGAGACAGAACAGTGCCTGAGATCTTAGCAGAAGGTCTCTCTAGTTATTTTACCTTAATTTTGTTGGGGTTTTGGTTTTGTTTGTTTGTTTGTTTGCTTGCTTTTTGTTTTGTTTTGGTTTTCTTTGTTGTTTTTTTTTTTCTCTCCCCACAATAATGCGATTGATTTGGTAGAAAGTGTTGCATTAATAACTAACTTTATTTCATAGGAAAATAAATGCCAGAATAAAATTAGGGATTAACTAGCTCTTAGTATTGAAACTAGTTCACATAATATTCTAAAGAGCTCTTCGACCACTAAAATAGACACCCTAATTAGCTAAACAACATCAATTAAACATATAAGAAAAGAAGAAACCTACACCAGACTTAAATTTGTAAATCAAGTTTTCCATAATTAATAAATAACGATATATATTTATTATAGAACTGATTCTTTTTATCTTTGCATTAAGAAATACCTCTTTGCATTAAGAATACCTCTCTGCAGTATGCCAAGAAAGCAGCAGAGAAATTACTATTCTCAGAGTCTGAGGACAAGATTCCTCTCCATGTGATTAGATCTTCTCTGGAAAGGTTGAACGTATTTTACTCCTCTATAGGTAACTTACAAGTTTCTTGAAAAATATGTTCCTTGCAGCCTACTGTGGCCCTAGGGTGGCCTGTCCTTGGTTTCTCTTTGTTGCCTAGTGCTAAAGTGTGATCGTAAGTTGTTTAGGCTTGATTTGAAGAGCCCTGAAGTCAGCAAAATTCTGGATCAGGACCTTGTTAAATATGGTCACTAGAACATCCATCGAAAAATGGTCCCACTGCTGCTGTTCGTGACAGTGATACCACATTGTTACTTGTTGCTTATATTAGCATATAGGTCTTTATGGCAGAGCAATAAGAAAGACTTCTCAGTGACGTTGCATACCATTGAAAACTCCTGTAACATTGTGTTCTGTTCTATTTTCACCACCTGCCTTCAGTCTAAAAGATGGAAATATATTCATCCAGCATATCTATGCACAGCTCCAGAGATTTTAAGAGTATCTTGTCTAACAAAAGTTTATGAGAGAGAAAACTCTTTTTGTTTGCATTATTTAAGGCCAGAAGAGAGTCTGTAGCCTGACCTTCTGTAAATGTCAAACCTTAAGAGCTGAATTGTTCTTTGCTTCTAAGAGAAAACATGCAGTCAGTCATTCCTCTTAGCGCTAGAATTGCTATGACTTGTGATGGGTTCTTCCAATAGTTCATTAGCTTAGTTATATTCACTTCAAGGCTAATTTGCCATCCTCAGCCTCCATCAAATTCTTCTATTGGATGACAAAATTATGTTGTTAATAGTTTGTTCTCAAAATTCATGTAGTGTTCTTTGCAGATGCTGTTGTAGAGACAGTAGAAGCTTGTAAATAAAATGGTGACATTCACACACTGCAACCTTTTCAGAACCTTCAAAATGGATACACATAATTCATGAATATGAAACAATTACATTATTTTGACAATTTGAATTTGTGATCATACAGGCCAGAACACAGTAGATCATTAAATGTAATTAATCCTTCAAATAACATTTGACAAGTAGGTTAAAAAAATGTGCAGTCTGATTCTTTATGTCTTGTCCTTTATTCTTTGATGTAAGCATCACAGCACCTGTAGTGTGAGTGGTACCCACTGACCATGCAGTGTGCATGGGCCTTTGCTGTCCCACTTCTGTGACCCATTGCTCTTCCAAACAAGCAGAGGTGCTGGATTCCTCTTGACTATACGCTGAGCAGTTTGTAACTCTGCAAACAGGACATGCTTCTGAAAGGTGGAATAACAGAATGAACACTATTCAGAATGTACATGGATGAATTGTTCTTTCTAAGGGCAGTCATGAAATACTTGGTATATTCAACCAGTCAGACTGCACCACTGATTCAACCACCAATGAGCTGTATTTAAACAACACAAGGTGACAGGCAGTACATTTCTGTAAGCTTATTGCACATCTCAGATGCCTTTGAGATAATTAGGCTTCCAGACTGTTCTTTCCTTTTACTCTGGGCCCATAGATTCAGAATCGATTTGACTTTCAGCAGTTCCTTACCTCTGCCAGGTGCAATTATATTTCCATTCTTTGCAAACAAAAGAAAATCCCAAAGTACTTAATGCTTGTTCTTTTTCTGGTTTCAGAATCAAACTGGTTTATGTGGCAACAAAAGAAACAGTCTTGAAAGCCACTGCATGAATTTGACAATCAAAAGTAAGGAAGTTAAATACAGCTGGTGTTATACATTTCCAAGACCTTCAATATAAAGATATGTTTCCAAGGAGAAATACTGCTGACATACAATCCAACTCATACATTTATTTTATTTTTTATATAGAGCCCTTCATTTAGAGCATCATATAATGCTTTATAGATAGTGTGAATTACAAGCTGTGGATAGTAGCTTGACTGCTGCATTAAAGGAGCTCTGAAGTTGAGAGCTGGAATTTAGGGAGGGCATTAAAAAGGGGAAGGGCCCGGCAGTGTAGCGGTGCAGGCGTGGGTAAATCCCTTCCTGGTACGGTCAAACTGGGATCTGTGCTGGCAATATTCTGCCTGTGATGGAAGATCTGGGATGGAAACAAGAATCAGGAGTCATGCCGATCCCTGCTTTTCTGCCACCTAAGTCAGGAGTGAGGTAAGTGTGGAGGGAACAGGTGGATCCAGAAGTGGGAGTGGAATAAAAGTAACCCCAAGGAAGGTTTCAAAGCACTTTGAAGCTATGGCTCTCTGGGATCTAAGCATGGTACAGCCAAATGTCAATGGTGATGGGGAATTGTCTGGTAGATGTTGGAAAAATCTAACCAACCAACCAAACAAAAAAGCCTAGGGCTTTCAAAAGACTTCAAAGTCTCTTGCAGGTTACTTATGATTTATGGAAAAGGCAGTCAAATTTGAGAATGTTTTTTTAAGTTTATCTCTTCACCAGTTCAATGACACGTTACTGTCTGTACTGTTTTTAAGATTACTCTGATCAGAGACTGAAAACTACCACAGAACATTTTGTCTTCCCAAAAACTTACAAGGGACGAAGACTTATTTTCACTTCTTAAATTACTGTGGCTTGCATGCAAACTTTAAGTAGGACTGTGGTGAAGTTTTTTTTCTGTTAAAGTCTGCGGATTTGCAGTCTCGAGACAAAACCTAATTGTACTGAAAGTCCAAAAATACGGATGCACAATAACAAGTTCTAGATGAACTTGTTACTTTTTATAGAGTGCTGGGTGTGGTCTTAGACTGCCCTAGATCTGTGGCTTTTTCAGTAGCAAGAGGAGTAAATGTCTTACAATTTTATCTGCCTTTTTTCTTAGGTAATTATTTTGCTTTGAACACTGAGAATAAATGAGGTTAATAGAAAAAGCAGCCAACTAGCAATGCTTTGCTTTCCTAGTTAAATGAATTTTCATGAAGCACAAGCTATAGAGGTAAATAATATAATTTCTTGAGAAAATTTAAACACCTAATAAGCATAAGAGAGCATTTAGATGATTATTTAGAGTTATATTTATCAGCAGGAAAGAAGTTTCCCATTTACTATTTTGACAGGGATAGGAAGTGCACCAAAGGTCTGAAAGCAGAATCAACAAATACAGGCCTCACTGATGCCTGCAACATAAATGCTAGAAGGGACAATCTGTTTTAGTTATGCTTTTGAGCACACTTTAAATCTAATTTTAGAGCACAATAAAAATGAATGCTCTGTTTTCCAAATGCATCTGCTGAGCTTGAGTTTCCATACCAGATGGCTTTAGATTGTTAAAACTCAACATACAGTGTGTTGATTGGATCTGCTGAAAGTGACCTTGCATTTTTTTTTTCTGTTTGAGCACAAAAATCTGACATTTATTAATTCTGACATGCAAAAATGTTTGTCTTTTGTTTGTCATATTTTGTTTTACCTGGGTTTAAGGGTTAGTTGTTTTTTATGGACGTGTGTGGTGTTTCTACTTTAAAAATTGATTCAGGTACAAGCCATAATAGAATTGTGTATAAATCTTGTACAATATGTACAGAATATGTATTACTAAGTAACGTGCACAAATGGCATCTAGGCTTCCAGTCATGCTTCTGAATTTTGAATTTTTTAATTTGTATCTGGCTGATGTCCATGCTTTATCTTTCATTCATTCCTGAGCTGCTTCTGCCCTCTCACTATGTCATTGCATCCGTGCAAGCTCTGACCTAAAGGTGTTGCCATGCTGACATTAAACCAGCGCAGCAGTGCTTGTGGATGGGAGTCAGCTGGTGTCCCTGGAGCTCTGGTGACTTGACCTCAGTTCTTTTCTGCAAAGACTCTGTGGACAGACCAGAGCCTAAAATTAGACTGTGACTAAAGCCTGGGCTCCACCTTACAGGTGAAACCTTGTTGAAAAATGAAATGTCACTGTGTCATTGACATTTGTATAATTTGTGCTGCTTCCTACACTTAAAAGTCATCGGTCCTGTAGAACTGTAGCAGTTCAAAGTTTGTGCAAAATGCTCCCTTTTTGATTGTTTTTCTTGTATGTTTTTTAGAATGGCAAAGGACTATTCAAGTTGCATGGCAGCTGTGAATGTCTAAATATACACTTATTTGCATAGTCCTGTCCTCAGGAGCTTGGCCCTTTTTAAAAAGCAGGGTAAAGTTATAGGCATGATAACCTGCTAAGGGCAAGGGCTGCTTCTAAGCAGATGTGAATGTGGAGCTGGGTTGTCTTCGCATTCCTTTGTGTCTACCCAGTGCTGACAGCAATTCATTTTACCTGCCCTTCAGGCAGTTAGGATGTAGAACAAGGATGAAGTGATGCACTGGTTTGCCTTTGATTCTTCTGTCACTAGAATCGTATTTCCCATCTACAGCCCACGTTAACTATTTCTTGATGTTTTTGTTAATTTGCACTTAATTGTCCTGGCTGTTTATTATCTGAAAATTTATGCAGTTCCATCCTCTTTCTATCTTAATTATCAACAGTTGATGATATGTTAATCCTCACAGCATTTCTGAAAGGTGGAAAAAAAATGTATAATACTTTATACTTAGGCTTGAGAGATAAAACCCCCTCACTTGCCACCAAGTGCACAGGAATCTGTTTGGAACAGATTACCCAAATTCTAGGATAGTTTTCTAGCTACTGAATCATCTGTTTTCCTCTTAGAGGCTGACTATTATTTCATATATTCATATAACTTATATAATCTGTGTACCTTTTAATATTTTTAAGTATATGGTATGTTTCAAAACTACTCTCATCTTTCAAGTGTTTTTCACTGTTAAGTCAATGTTTACTCACAATTAAAACACCATGATAATATTTGAGCTACTAAAGTGACTCTCTTTGCTGAAAAAGAGGTATATTTTAGAAAGGGGTAAAATTGAAAAAGTTGGGGAACAGCTCTGTGCAGTGACTCACTAAATGTTGACCTGTTGCATTCAAAATGTGGACCCAAACACTTAGTTTCATCAAGGTCTTTTCAAAAGCATTTGCTTCTGACTTCCCTGGGTGAGATTTGTCACAGAGCGAGCAAGTGTCTCACAGGCGATCTCTGTAAGCATCTCATACCTTCCTGATGCAAAGCACAAGTGAAACAGAGACAACAGTGTCTGAGGCTTGCAGTTTGTTGGCTGGTTTTTGGTCAGGTTTCTCTAAAGTCAATGTCATTTGATACCTTCTAACGTCTTTTTAGCCAGACACTTTTGTGTTTGTTTTGGCAGCATATTGTCTTTTTCATTTTGCTCTGGTATGTTATCTAGGTCCTGTCACTGTTATTTGTTTATTAACTTACTCACATGGAGACAAACACAATATTCTGCCTGCTAACACTGCCTGCTGTGCCTTAATCTAAGGGTTCACAGGCTTAGTCATGGCAATTCACCAAGAGGGAGACATCTCTAGTATTTACATTTTCTTTTTCTTGCTCTGATGTATTAAACCACTTAAAAAATACTGGAAGATGCAAAAAGCAGTTTTCTTTGTAAGCAATCCTCACCTTCCTACAGGCTGCTGGTTGAATCATGGGTGGAGTAGTAAGAATCCAAATGACAGGTATGACAGAAATTCTTGCTCATTGAGTGAAAAATGTTGAGCACCCCTATAATAATTCAGTATAAGGTAATTTTTTATTTGAACCAATTCAGATGTTCATTGGATGCGTTTTCTCTCTTTTCAATTGCATGTATAAAGTTAGTCCAAAAAAAAAAAATCTAGTCTACATGGCATTCTCACAGAATGAGGAAAGCAGAATGATGCTGTGTAAGAAGCACAAACCTCTTTAGACTTCAACAACAAGGAAAGAAACTGCAATTTTTTAAATGGCAGCAGTGACCATGTTCAATTTTAGGCTGGACTTGTTGGTGTTTAAGAAAACTATTGAGTACAAGTACATTTTTGTAACAATTACAACACAAGGTAACAGGAAAAATGGTTTAATGGGGTTGCAGCTTTTTTCACTAATACATCAGAAAACAATCCAGCACTAAGTGGATAAAAATAAAATACAAAAGTAACTCAGCCCTAATCCATATCCTTGCACAGAGCTACAAATAGCTTGTTTTGTCTTCTCTGAATACTATTAGAGGTTCACTGAGGATGAGAGGGACAACCAACAGGGAGGACATAGAATCATAGAATGGGAGGGGTGGGAAGGGACCTCCGGAGATCACCGAGTCAAACCTCCCTGACAATGCAGGAACACTCAGGGCAAGCCACACAGGAACAGATCCAGGCTGGTCTTGAAAGTCGTCTTCTCTAAAGGAGACTCCACAACCTCTCTGGGCAGCCTGCTCCAGTGCTCTGTCACTTTCACAGTGGAGAAGTTTTTCCTCATGTTGAGGTGGAACTTCTTGTGTTTCACCTTACTACCATTACCTCTCATCCTATCAGGTTCTCTCTATGTGGTTTTAGGAACCTCAGGGCCCTTCATTCACCTTCTGTAAAGGCTGCTTTCTGTTAAGCTCCTCCCAGTCTACCTTGCCAGAGAAATTTGTGTGTGTGTGTAAATGTTTATAGGCCTGGGAAGGTGGGAATATTTCTAAGACACAAATGCACATCTATTTCTGGAACTGGTAAAAATGGTTAAAAGTGTAAAATTTTGGTATTCAAAGATTATTTTTTCCAGTGTTATCTTCAGATTTAGAAATGGAAAATCCTTGAAGTATTCTAACTGCTGTTTGCCTAGCTATCCCGTGTCATCTCATCATTCACTGGTGTGCATTGGAGATCCATCTACTGTTCCTCTATGGTAAAATTAAATGTGATAGTTCAATGTTTTCTGCAGTTACATTTTATTTGGTTATCTTAGGTCAGTTCCCCAAGAGAAATGCAGTATGTCACAGGGAATTCTCCTTTTTTTTTGCTTTGCAGCACCTGGCTACTCTTCAGGGTTGGATCCCAGTTATGGAAAGCTGATGGCAAGGCTTGTGTGATTCAGTGGAGTAAGAAAACCTGGGCAATGAAACCATTGCTCATCTCCCTCGCACCAGCGAGTAAACGGAAGAGGACAGCATGAATCTGAAGCACCATGTCCCTTCCTGGTACAGCAGAGTCATACAAGAGTGATGTCAGAGATGGCTCAGAACTCCTCATCAGTGTAATCAAAATGGAATTTTGGTGGCATGTGACTGAGGGGACATGGCCAGGCTGTTTCAGTCATGGGAAGGTGGAAAGTAGAGGGTGGACGGATCTGCAGTCTGCATCTTGCTGGGCAAGCAAGTTGCAAGTTGCAGTCTTCAACTTGCTGGCTGCAGTTGCCTGGGTAGACAGGAGGTGTAGCAGCATTGATTGGTGGTGTAGAGAGAAGCTGCTTCTCCAGCAGTTAACAATTGCCTGAAGCTATAATTGTTTTCAGTGACAGCATCCATGATCTTCTGGGTGACTGGAGGAGGCAAAGTCACCAACAGAGCCATTACGATTTTGCAGCTCACTGGAAATTGCTGTCTAGGGTTGTGCTTGGCCCTATGTGGCTGAGTCGTCACTCTGGGATCTCTGAAAGATGGCTGGCTGGCAATGCTACTTTCCCTAAGGTGTAAGTAGGAACTAGTCAGTCTTTTATACTGATTCCAGTAGACAGAGAAGCAAGTGTAAAAAGACTACAAAGTACACAGTTGGGCTCTTCATTGACATTTGTCTTCATCTGCTCTTTGCAGCCTTAAATATGCTTCTTGTGATACAGGCATTCAGCTCTGTATCTAAAAGACCCCTCTTAGATACCCTTTGGAGATGTCGTGCTGATTCAGGATCAGTTTTATTTATTCAATCAGTTGTTTTCTGTATCACACAAAAAAAAACCAAACCAAACACAATTTTTCTCTCTTTTAAAGATTAGACAGTGGTTTTGACTTCTGTATGTTCAGATGTTACTGGATTATTATCTGTTTTGCCATCCTTTGTCTAGTATTTATGGAAGATTGTGTACGTAACAGTAATAATATGTAATGCAGATTCTGAAAATTTCTGAGCATGGCTGCAAAACATGTCATCTTATTATTGATGCGTTACTATAAATATTGATGTCATAACACAGCGTTGCATCAATTGTAATAAATTGCTCAGATAAGGAAAGTAAACAGAAAACATCCCCAGTAAAGTAATTCAAAACCTTACATACAGAACAGCAGTGGCAAAGTCAAGCAAGGAGACTTTACAATGGCATTTTACTGAATAAGTAAAATTTTATTGACTAATGTTCCACATGACAGAGCATTAGGCAGCCCCCCACACCCTAATTCCTTTCTCAATGGTGGCAGGAATGGCCTGCAATTCCCATCAAATTATGTTTCCTTGGTACTGTAGCTTTTGCTCCTTAGGTTGCTTCTGGACATTATAACTTTTTTTTCCTTCCTCATACCCATTTCTAGAGTTAAGGATTAACTTCAGAAAAGTTTAGATTATTATTTTTTTTAATCTATTTTGAGAGACAAAACTTTGCGAGATTTGCCTGTATTTCACTCCTCTTTGGAAATGTGCATTTTCTTTATAATACTTCATATGGATAATAAAAGGAGTCCTACCTGTCTGTAGAGATTCTTACCACAGACCAGACATTGGAAAGTCTTGATTCATTTCACCCAACCAAAACTGAGCTGGAAGATGACAATATGCTGGGCCATTTAACTGCAGCAGCACATTGAAAAGAAAACTGCTGATGCGAGGGCTCAGAACTCATCTTTTAAGGGAGTGTTTTTCAGGTTCTCTTATGGTTATGTAGCATAATATGTATCCAGGCTGGTGCTCAAGCACACACAGGTCAATGCAGACAGAGTCTTAATGTTTTTAAGTTCAGGTTGCTCTCCAGTGTGCTCTGGAAGTTTCAGCAGAATCAAGGATAAAATGCTGGTGTCACAAGGAAGTTGTTCCACTTGTTTAGGCCCAAAGTGGGTGCTGGTTTTCCCATTACTGAATTAAATTAAAGGGAAATATTTGATTGTGCAACCAGTTGTATATGCTCAAACATCCTGCTCTGGTAATCCATACAAAAATACAGTATGAAAATCTGAAAAATGGGAACTTAGTCCTGTGAATCACTCCTTCTGCCCAGGTGAGGAAAGGACATAATCTAAGGAGTTGTTTGGAGCTGGAAATCATCTCACTGTTGCTTTTTTTCCCCAGACAGTTGTATTGAGAGGACTTTTCTCAGAAGACAGGGTTGCTCATAGCTGGTCACATGCTGATCCTGGACGTGAGGAAGTACATTCCTGTCCTGAGTCCTCCAGACTCAAGGCCAGTGATAACTACACCAAGGAGCTGCAATTATTTGGATTTTCTTCTCCTTATATGTGTGCTAAGGCAGTGATCGTAACATTTTCAGTATGAAACTGAAAGTTACCAAACGGTAAGTTTGGTCTAGCAAGGTAAAAATTCTTGATTATTGTATTGGAAGGAAGTTTGCAAAAATGAGAACACGTCTTTGCTTCTACCTGACACTGATTCTTTTCTCATCTCTCAGAATTCTTACAGCATATCTCATAGTCATTTTTCTGTAGAAATGATCTGGTGGTGGTGGCTGTTTCACCCCTCTTTTCCTTAACGTTATATTGTTGTGAAGCTGTACTTGACCATGGTGACTTTCTGTGTCAAATATAAAAAGAGACAGATTTTTCACACCTAAGCATTTTCAGAGGTAGGTGGGCATTAGAAACTTTGACTCTGAAATCTCCAAGCAGTAGTATATTTGGATTTTATTCAAATCCATAGATCATAATGTAGCTCTTCAACTTCAGATTTTTCATTAAACATAAAATTGCAAAATCTATATTTTTATCATTCTTATGCAATATTGCTGTTGAAAAATGTAGACCTAAGATTAAAAATATTTCGAACAAATCTTTCAAGAGTTCAATATTTAATGTGAAGTGCAAAATCTAATAGAACCAATGGAAAAAGGTATATTTTAAAAGTTAATATGCTGTGTCTAATGCTGCCCACCTAGCCCCATTGCAGCTTTTCTGCCTATTGACAGAAATTACAGTGTTCTGTCTTCAAAATCTGTAGAGGATAATTTGAATGCAGAAGCTGACTCCTTTTGTTATCCAGAAGTTTAGCTTGGATTTTTATTATGCTTGTATCCCTAAGAGGACATAGATGCATAAATCCCAACTATCTCCATAGGGGCTTAAGCTGAAGATAATGACACCCCTCTACTTGACCTGTGACAAAAACCTTAACTCTTCCATGCCTGAAATTCTTACATGCTTCAGATTTCACCATGGAGTCCCTGAAATGTTGAAAGTTTTGTTTCCGGACATGCCAAGGTCATTGGTCTTGATACTGTAGAAAAAATAGAAGCTAAGATCATGCAGTTGCACCAGGTTCACAGACCGGATATGCAAGTGTCCACAGACATGCCTTGATTTGATAGGATTTCTAAGACAAGACTGCAATGAACTCAGGGAAAAAAAAAAAAAATCAAATAACTAGATGGGGTTGCAGTGATTTCTTTATGGAGAGCATGGTAGGCAGGTTAATCAGCCAGCAGCATGCAGGAGATGGGTTTGTTTCTTACCTCTTGCAGACTTTCAAACCCCGCTTTTCATCAGGAGATTGGGCCATCTCACAGCTTTGCTTAGCTCTCCCCTCTGACAAGATGAACTCTCTCCAGAAGGCAGTAGGCTGCTCTTGAAGGGAAGAGATGTTACCTGAGAAAAAGACAAAGTGAGCTATTAATCTCATCTGGGTTTTGTGCCAGAGAGAAAATACAGCAAAAATAAGCCTGAATTACTAGCCTAATATTAGAGCAGTCACTGGGGATAATTAGGTTTTGGAGCTTTCACTAGTGACACAGTCACTAGGTGAAGTCAATAAATAATCATGGGAGTTTTTGTTCCCTGCTCTTGGGTACCAACTTTAACCATTAGGAAAGATACATATATATATATATTTATTTTTTTTTTAATGCCTTTGGACCCTTTGGGGGTCATTTTGCCATTGGGCAAATGACCCCAAAAGGAGGCGTTATTAGCTAATGGAATGCCATGGTTCAGGTGTAGCAGAAAGAATCTGGGTGTGCTTCTGTCTGAACCTTGACACTGGAGGAGGCAGTCAAAATGAATATCTAAGGCTTGTTAGTTTTATATGTAGTTGAGAGGTGATCAGGAGTTTGTGTGTGTGAATGTTTATTAAAAACTTGGATCAGTGGGAGCCAGGGTATACCCTGAATGATAGATTCACTCTGGTTGGAAGAGACCTTTAAGATCACCAAGCCCAACTTTTAATCCAGCACTGCCAGGTCACTGCTAAACCATGTACCTCAGCACCACATCTCCATGACTTTTAAATCTCTCCAGGGATGGGGAAACCACCATTGACTTGAGAAGCCTGGGCCAGACCTTAATAACCCTTTCAAGGAGTGCGTTTTTCCTTGATGTTCAACCTAAACCTTCCCTGGTGTAACTTGAGGCTGTTTCCTCTTGTCTTACTGCTTGTTACCTGGGAGAAGAGACCAACGCTACCTGGCTCCAGTCTCCTTTCAGGGAGTTGTAGAGACCAAGCGTCCCCCAAGCCTCCTTTTCTCTAGGCTAAACTACCCCAGTTCCTTCAACTGTTCCTCCTAAGAGTTGTTCTCCCTGTTCTGAGCCTTGTTTTTACTACCCTTGTGAATCGAACCAGGCAGATTTATATGATGCAAATAGAAATGTCCCAAGTTCAGTTGTCTGAATATATATTTGCTCTGTTTGTGAGGAAATAACGAATTCTAGCTGCAGTGAATTGGACCTATGCATACTTAGAAAACTAAGTCCTGAGGTGTAGGAATTATGTAGTTTTGAAGAAAAAGTGTCAGTGCCCAAATGTAAAGAAAGAATCATCAAAGACTGTCTTAATAGATTATCTTCTCGTACGCATCACTTCTGGATTACATTAATATTTTACTCCAGGAAGAGCAACATGGCTTGTTACCTTCACTATGTCAACGGAGATGTGTTCCAGTTACAGACTTTGATAAGAAAAAGTAGTGATTTATACCTTTTTTCTTTGTTTTTTCTTTGGTATTCTATACCATTGTATCTTTTTTTTAAAAAAAATCTTAATAGTAATTAATTTTAGCCTAAATAATTTTGGGAAGCTGCAGAACTGCTGTGACATCACAAGCAGTGTAGTGATTTACAAAGAACACAGGAGGCATTGTCTCTTGTTTTCAGTGTGAATACAGGTTTTGTTGAACAGATCTTTTCTTCCTGTCTTTCCAGCTTTCAATATGTGTTCATTTCCATGAGGTCCTGAAGAAGCACATCTGGGGATTGGTTTCTGCACTGTGAGGTCACTAAGTCTCAGTTTGGCCATCCCTGCCTACAAGGTATTAAAACAGAAGTGGTGGTTCTTTTAAGGGTTTCTTTTGTAATGGAGAAGACAATTTATATTATTAGAAATGTGTCTTTTTTTCCCCCACACACACTCATCTGCATTGGGAGGTAAATATTATAAAGCATTTCAATATCCTGACAGAAATGGAATGTCACACAAAGCATTTTGATACCTCACTTAACCAGACAACCTGGAATTGCTGTGCAGGGCTGAGCCAAATTAATCAAAAGCAGAATAAGTGATCCTTTTTATGTAGATTGTTGACCTAATAATGAAATGCAGTTCTTCAGTTAATGATTGTGATCATGACTATATATGTCTGAAAATAAGAATTCATTGAATATTTGTGTATTGAGCTCACAGGCGATGGACATTTATTGCTGGCTGATTAACTACAACCCAGTATATCTACTAATGGTATCTTTTCTGCTGTGCAGTAGATTTAACCTTTCTTTGCCCTTGATTTTATTTGGCTTTTTAGCCAGTCGGCAATGTCGTCTGGAGAAACTGATACTGATGTAGAGGAAGCATTTGGTCTAATGGCAAGCAGAGAGGGCAGAGGGAAGGGAGACTATTTTGCCTGGCTTTTGCTGCAGGTGAAAGCTGAAGGAGGTCTTCTAGAATGGCTCCACTCACACCTGCTCTGATGGATCTTCCCTGTTGCACTCCCATCTGGTATTTACCTGACAGTCTGTGTTTTGGACTCCATTGAGGTCTTTTCTGCATCCCATTATATGAAGGGGAGAAATTTTACAAAATACCTGTAAGGGAAGATGCATTTCTGTCAGGAAGTACAACGGAAAGTGCAGGAATGATGGTTTAGATAGCCTCCCGATTTCATGATTTGGTCATTGAACCTCATTTGATGCATACTGACTCCTGTATCACTTAGGTACTTTTCAATCATTTCCTTGTCAGGGATTAAGTTAGACTTTAGCCCAGGGAGCTTGGTGAGTTTTAAGGTTTATGTTTTATTTATTTATTTTTTTTTCTCTTGGATGTGGAAAGGAAGAAAAGAGAACACCCAACCATTAGTTTCATATGTAGCTTCTGTCTTAGTGAATTATTGTATATTGTTCTTATTTCTGTAGTTTTAATCAAATGTGTAATCATGCATAATTATGATACAAAGTGCAAAATGCAAAATGTTGATTAAAAAACCCAATAGTTCCAAGCCCTTGTGAGTATAAAAACTCCTAGTGTGAGTTTTTAGTAAGTTGTCAAAGTTTGTTCATAATTTCAAAACAAGTGATTCATTTGCAGGGTTACCTGTTTATGCATGCAGTGTATGTTTTATCAGTACTTTATTCAAGAGGAAGATGTTGTTCAGAGATTTTAAGGTGTTTTTTGGTATACGTTTATTCCTTGCACAAAGTTGGTATATAATCTGGAGCATCTGACTGGTCCCACAGAGTCTCTTTCTGTTCCTGTACTGAGCTTGCTGATGTGTTGGATTTCCTCACTATGAACCCACTTCCAAGAGTAGAACACAATTTACCTTTTAGAAAACGTAATCAATTAAACAAGCAAGGCACATGCACTAGGTAAATTGACTATCTTGTTAGTTCAGTGGACAGACATTATGAGAACCTCATCTCAAACACCAGCTCACAGGTGGAGCTACATGGGAAGAAGGTGGACAGCACATTTCATTGTTTGTACCTCCTACAGACTTGCTTATCTCTGTAATGTCTTGTCCATCAGATATTTTTTCCTTTTTGCTAGAAAACAAAACATTTGTATCACAGAAATGCATTACTTAAGTATTTTCATCATTTTTATTGGAATGAAATATTTTACCTTTTCCTGAAGAACAGATTCTATTATTTATACAACAGTACATATAGTAAATTTAGTAACTATTATTGTAAAATAATGCACAAGTCTCTTCAAAACACTCAGCCTTTGGGTGAAATGCACGTGTGTATATAGCTTGATAAATTAGGTTGACATATGTATGTATAAAATGTAACTTCTAAGTATCCTCTTATTCTTCCCTGGTCTTCCTTCACTCACTCTTGAGGTCATCTCACCTTTCTGATCATTTTCTCATAATACCCGTGGCTCTGCTATCTTGTATTCCTTCTTTATAAACTGAAAGCAAAAGATTTCCACAGATTGTTTCTAATGCTGAGGAACTGCATGAGGTGCCTCCATGCCATGCATCTCCTTTCAAAGGATTAAGTAGACAGTTAAGTGATGCATTTTTGTATGGGGATGGATACAGGACTCACAGACCACCACTGAAACAACTAGGAGTGGAACACAGGCAGGACAGAATTTGATCGGTGTTCTCTATGGAAACATCTCCCTTCAAAAAAAATAATATCCAAAAGTTCTATCTCTGAAAGACCATGTCAAATAAGACAGTGTTGATTTAGCAGGGCTATTTACATTGCCCTTAAAATACTGCTGAAAAAGGCTTACAGTGGTGCCCATAGTGCAGTCTCGCTTTCTATACAAACCTGAATTTCATTCATGTGGAAGGACTTGAACGACAGAAAAAAGGAAACTTTTTCTTGCTATGGATCTTGAAGAGAACCTTTTAATGACTTTGAGGCTAGATAGGACATAAGAATGAGAGAACAAGAGCAAATACTTTTAACTTGCAACAAAAACCCTAAACGTGCAATTGAAGTGACCATGAATTGCCATCATTAGTATATTGCTGACACAATACTGATCCCAAAATTCCTTTAAAAATCTTTCAGCATTTGACTGATTGCGGTGCTAATAATAGGATGAAGCTGCAATTTTATTGTCAGGGTTGTTCTTGGACTTGACATTGTCTTTATCAATCTGTTAATGAAAATAATGCTTATGTAAGGTGTTACTATGAATTCCTGATTCAGAGCCAGAGATGGTGGCAATGATATTCTGTACTATAGCCTGTTGCAGAATACTTTTGTTTAGTTTCTTTTGTGAGCGTTGGAAAGAGTAAGGTTTGGGTAGTAGACTCCTATTTTTTTTTTTTTTTTAATAAAAGCCCTGTTCTGAAGCAAGCAGTGAATCCACCCAAATTGTCTTTCAGATTTGAAAAACATTGTTATTAGAAAATAAAATTTAAAAAAAAAGGCTGGGGAGTTCAATGTTTGATATAGTTCCATTGACTTTTTCAAACTGGAGGTGCTTTTCTAATGTCTTTAGAATGTGAACACTTACTGGCCATTGCAGCTGTGCCTGTGCTTGTGAAATCTTGGGAGGAAAGCACACAGATAACTGTCAAATTCCTAATCTGTGTCAGTGCTGGGTGTGTTATGGTTCTCAAAATAGTTCCATGTTACCTGCCCTCATGAACATTATTTAGCAGATTTCTTCATTTTTTTTGAATCCTAAGTTTGGAATTGTTATAGCGGTAGTTCCCTAGGTCTGTAGGAACTGGGAGGATTAGAAGAGGCACTTGCTCATGGTGCTGTACTATTTGTCCCTGCCAGATGATTCCTGAAGTCTTCTTGTGGGAGAGTGCAGTGATGTTTTAACTGCTTTGCAGGCAGATTGTAAACTGGCAATCTAGGTCATTGTAAATACAAAATAAAACAACTGCCAGTAAAACTGAAATGAAATTCAGTGTTCCCAGTACATGCAAGCAAACAAATCCAATTTTCATAGCTGACATTCCCTTCTCAGTTTATGGTTCTATGTTCTTCAATTCCCTGAGCCACCTCAGGTGATCCAAGGACAGAGGAAAAATATGGACATAGTATAAGAAAGTTTCAGATTCTGTGACACTTATATTGTAAAGGACCTTACTTTGCAACTAAGCACCTGGCTGTGAGTTGATCTATTTGGAGGGTAAGATGTTGCCAAAGGTGACTAAGGGCAGAGAAATTAGAAATCAGATTTATTTTGAAAGAGGCACAAGGTTTGCAGTGTCATTTGGCAGCAGAAAGTGCTAATACCATTCTGACCACCATTAACATCTGCAGGATGTGAAAGATCAGGTGGATATTTAGCTTTTAAAAAGTAAATCTCATGACCACATGCTGGAAACTGCATTCATTTCTAGTCATGTTATCACCAGGCAAAACTGTAAATACACCAGGAGTTTAGCAATGATAATGAAAGGTTTAGAAATACTAACTTCTTTTTTAAGCATAGCTTTTTTAAGCATAGCTCATTATAAATGATGGGTGAGTGGTGAAGCACACTAAACACAAATATTTATATATGCTGTTGTGCTGGCTTGCAAGTTTCCAAGCTGATTTGTGTTTTGTTTGTTTAGTTTTACTTTTTTTAAACCTTCCTGCTGTGTTTCAAACATTTCATTTTGTTGGAAGGATGTTTTAAAGGTAGATCATTATTTATTTAAGGACAGAAAAATTTAGAAGCAAGGAGATGTCCCAGAAATGAACCTACATGTGAAACCTGTAGGGATACTGCTTCTCTGGCCCCACCTACACACAACACACAAGAAAACACCCATGTGCACACAAACGTAGCCCAGGGCAAAGAACAGAGCTTGCAGAATGAGAAAAGGTTGATTAATTTAAGCCAGGTCAACGTGACTTGGAAAGTCATTCCAGACTTGAAGAGATTCATTGGAAATGCCCTGTTTTTTACAAATTTTGTTGTGAGAATAGCCATTAATTGAAGCAGTTTGAGAAAAACAGCTCAGATTTGCTGCGTTCATTTAGATGTTTTGCAGTTCTTCGCCCAAAAATCAGCTCTTTCTGATCTTAACCTTTTACTGGAATTTGACCCTAGTTTGTTGTTTCCAGAGGCATTGCCTTCAGTCAGTCCCACAAATTTTATTGCTAAGAGGGACTCTTAAATAACTCTTACCTGACCCTCTTTGTTCCAGGATTGCTGACTAAGAATAATACCTGTGAGGACTGACTGCATTTTTGGTGGTACAAGCTCTCTGCCTGCCTGCAATGACAGTTGCCATGCTGCGGTGTGTTCTGTCTGGCAGAAAAGCAATGTGAATACGGTGTTGTGCTGTGTTGTTGCTGTCAGTGGTTTGGACTGTGCTGTCTAAAGTCCTGGTGAATGGACTCTTGGACATTTCTCATGATAAGCATCTCCTGGCTGTGCCAAAGCTAATGGTGATACTCTGCTGTCATAGGAGGTAATGTGTTTTCCTCACTGGGGTAATCTCAGGTACATAATCTGATTTCTAATAGGAAAAAAAAAATATTTATGGGTATAGTTTGTGGATTTTCTGAGTTTTATAAGATAGGAACTTCAGTATTCACTGCCTCTGATGTTTTTATTGACCTGATTCTTGGTCTGCTTCCCATTAAAAATACTGCATATGAGGAGTTAAAACGGTTTTAGTAACAAGAATTGGCCTTGCTAAAAAAAGCCAAATCTATATCTTATTTTCACTATAATACTGAACTGGAGAGGATTAAAGACCTGTTCTGGACATCACCATAAGCGACTTTTGCCCAATTTTGCCAATTTGGAGCATTTCAGTCTGAAATAATCTGGCATTACTTTCAGAAAACCAGGAATTATTAGGAAACTCTGGAGGGAGGAAAAAACCCCAAACTTTTCTCTATTGAAAAAGAGTCTTTTTATTGTGATTTATCGAGGTAAACAAGCATTCTCCTTTTGCCTTTCTTTCTCCAGTGCCATCACTTGATGTTCCAGGGGCATACTGAAAAAGAAAAGAATCATTAACAAGTGAGTCCTCATGAACACCTGGCTCAACAGATCTGTTGTTAATGCCTTTTCCACTCGCCCTTGTTCAGAAGTGGATCCAGACTCTGCTGGAGTGAATGGAAGGGTTTTCATTTGCAGCAGTTCACTTTCAGATGAAGCAATTTATAAGATACAAAGGTTCAATTCCAATATCGTGAGTGAAATTTTATCACTGAGTTCAGAGAGACCACAACATTACCGTAAAGATTTCTTTGTATTTCTGCTAACATTGATATTATTTCCACATAGGGTTTATTGAAATCAACAAACTCCATTGTTGCAAATGGAGCTCAGGAGATGCAGCTTATCTTAGTCCATACTTATCAGTGTGTCACACAAGGCCTTTTTGTAAGTTTAGGGTGGTGATAGATCTATGGTTAAAGAAAAAAAAAGGGGGGGGGGAGCAATTTACGAAACAGCAAGCAGAACACAGTGTAGGGAATGAGATGTCTGCTTTCTGTTCCAAGCTCTGCCTGTGTGACCTTGCACAGCCACCTCTCTGTGTTTCAGCATCCACAACTATAAAATGTGAGTAATGGGGTTATAAATGCATCATTTTTATCGAGTAATGATGTTGCATTATTGTGTTTTGTCCTTTATTTCTGTTCGCTGTGTAGTTTAATACTTGCCTGCAAAAAGCATGCAAGTAGCTAATTACATTTCAGGGTTCTTCAGCCTCAGCTCATTGCAACTTATGTATTTATTTGTATCTGTACTAAGGTGATATTAATCATTAGGAAAATGCTACAGCCAAGTTTACTAAACAGAGAAAGCCAGACCTGTGGTGTTTGCAGGCTGCAGGTGCAAGGCAGCACCAGGGAATTGGCTTTGAAGCATTAGAAAGTTCTACCCAGCTCACGTATCCTCTAAAACCCAGTGCCCAACCCACAGCCTTCCTGCCTTATATAAGGCTATGCAATAAAATTAATCTCCCTTCTCTTTTTTAATGATTTTGGAAATCATTAAAAACACTTGTTATGGTTTAGTCTTACTATACTCAAACTTTTCCAGTTCACGTCTTGTTGTTTCATCTAGTTTCTTAATCTTTTTTTTTTCCCCCTGCCCAATATATAAAAAGTGACTGCTGGAAGGTTTCTGTGCACAAACTTTCTGTGTAATATTTTTTTTTTTCATTACACCTTTGAAGTTGGAAACACGTGGCAATGAAAAGCCACGATGTCTCCTTAATTATACTTGTCAATTTACAATATGGCCTCTGATGATAGTGCAGGAAAATTGTAGAAGTTTTGCCCCTATAACATATGTTGTCTGTGTCTGTCTTTGAAATTCTAACTGAAAATTGCAAGAAAGTTATGGACATACACAAATACAGGCAATAGATTTGTTTGTTCCTGAATGCTACCTATATGAAAACAAGGTCTGCTGTGCTTATTATAGTAGTTTTTCAAATGCGTCCTCCTGACTGGAAATTTAGTTTCAAAGTGTGTTTCAGAATGGTTTTGGGGCACAAGTAATTGAGAAAAAAGAGGTTGCTTTTCCTTCCCATTAAAAACTGTTAGCACACTTATCATCAAAACATGTGTGATAGTAAATGTAGTTACCCTTTTGTATTCCAAATTACAAAATTATTCTGGAACATGTTAAAATATTTAACAGAAGTTTCACATGAAATTCCTTTAATGATATTTGTGAAACTTTCAGTATATTTCTCTGAAAATTGTGCTTCATCTCCGTTTCTTGTGTTCCTTTATTAGATACTGGTGGAGTTGAATAGAAATATGCCTTATGCAAACTTTACTGTTATCAGGGAGCATTCAAAGTCTTTTTTTTTGATCTCTGTTGAATATCCTATAAACAAAAACGCACGTCTCTTTACAGGAAACAAATACACAGACTGTGTTTATCATCCAGAGGAACTCATGGCTTCTATCTAAATTACTGATGCAGCCTTTTGGAAGTGATGCTGGCTGTTTAAATGTCTCCCTGCTCGTGGACAGCCACAGACTTTGAGAGATGACACAGTCTGTCTGGCTTTGCAAGCCTGTGGTGGTCACAGTCATTGCTGTTTGAAAGCTGCAAAAACTGCAAGAGATCTCCGTACATCTCAATGGCAGACACTGGAGGAGCTCTGCTAAGCTTGTCCTGGCTTATTTTTAAAACAGCGATATTTCCAGTTCTGTAAAATCTTGGCTTTAAACTCTTCCTTCTCTCTCATCTATTTTAGTCATTCTTTAGCTAAAAGTCTTTGATTTTAGTCATTTAATCACAGCATGCCTCAGGCAAGCCGTGTGTCTTCCCCTGAATAGCCATTTGTTTCTGCAGTTTTGAAGAGCATCGTAATAAGGAAGCCAGAGAGTTTTAAAGATATTAGAAGCTGTCTTTGGAAGGTCTCATACAGTAAGAAATTCCTTCCTTCATATAAATGGGAATGCTCCATTTCTGAGACTTTTCCATTGATGTGTACAACACAGGTAGGTAGCCTGCTGAGTGTTAGGAGCTGACAATGCCCTCAAGTACTGCAGTGATGGCCTAAGATACAAAAGAGAGCTAAACTTGATGGATAAAATATGGTTTTTATTAGGTTAATTGACTTATGTCTGTGTGTTTGAGATCCAGCACATTTGTAGGTTTTTTCAGCTTTATCAGCTATTGCCCCTACTGTGCCCCACCCCCCCTTTTTTTTATATATATTGTGCATTCATCTCAATGATATTAATTCATCTACACATTTTTTATGGACATTTGTATTTATGATGATTTTTACAGATTTTTCAGAGTAGAGATTTAAAGGAATGGAGAGATCAAAAAAAAAAGTAAAGCTAACAAGCAGCAATTGCAGGTTCTGTAAAAGCAAGAACACCAACCAACCCAAAACAACCACTGCTATTTGTATTACAACAGTGCATCAGAAATCCAACAGAGACTGAAGATTTGTTGTACTAAGAACTTCATAGTTAGTTATAGATAATTTCTGCTTCAAAGGAATTGCATGCAGCAGGCAAAGCTACCAGTGTAAACTTTTATTTTCTCAAAGTTGCACAGTTGAAATTGGTGGCAAGATGGGGAGTTTCTGTGAAGTCTCTTAGCTGTCAACTGAGCAGCACTAAACCAATAATTCACAAGACTGAAAATAATTACTTCTAGGGAAACAGTTTGTTGCATGGAAACAGTTTACTGTGATGCAGTTTAATATTATAATTTTGACTGCCTGTTTCTTGTTCTCTGCTTTTGTAACAACAAGGCGTTCTCGCTTTTTAGTGATTGTGGCTCTAGTTAAACTGAATTTTAACAGATTACCTCACAATATCTCAGGTATTTTAAGTATAAACTCTAAAAGGCACCTTGAATCCTGGGTTCAGTTTCTAGCCCCTCACTTAAAGAAGGAGGTTGAGGGGCTGAACTCAGAGAAGGGCAACAAATCTGGGGAATGATCTAGAGAACAAGTCTGGTGAGGAGTGGCTGAGGGACCTGGGTTGGTTACCCTGGAGAAAAGGAAGCTCAGGGGAGACCTCCTTGTTCTCCACAGCTACCAGAAAGGAAGTTGGAGCCAGGTGGGGGTCAGTTTGCTCTCCCATGTAGCAAATGATAGAACAAGAGGAATGAGCCTCAAGTTGTGCCAGGGGAAGTTTAGATTAGATATTACGAAAAATTTATTCAAAGGGTTGTGAAGTCCTGGCCCAGGCTGCCCAGGGCAGTGGTGGAGTCCCCATCACTGGAGGGGTTTCAAAGCTGTGGAGCTGAGGGATTTGGTTTAGTGGTGCCCTGTCAGTGCTGGGTTAATGGTTGGACTTGATGATCTTAAAGGTCTCTTCCAACCAGAATGATTCTATGATTCAGTAGATGTGTATTTTACAGAAAGAAGTAAGAGTAAAAAATTTTGGGATACTGTTTTATGTAGAAAATATTGCAAATTACTGTGGCGCATTAAAGGAAAAATCATAGCCAGGAGCAGACTTTCTAGTCCTGGATTGGCAAAGCAAACGATGCCACCATCCAGCAGCTCTCACGAGTTCCTTAGGTAAATGCCAATGCAGTGGATGCAGGTTTATCAGAAGGGCCCAGGCTTCACGGGGGAACCCGTGGTGGGAGGAGGCCTGACCTGCCCCATGAGCGCTGAGCGCAGCCTGCTTCCCGCCACACAGCTCCAGGCAATCAGCGATGCCTCAGCCTGGGTCAGCGTGCCAAGGGCCGGCTGCTGCTGCTGAGGCAGGAGGTGAGGAAAAAGAGGAGATCTGAGGGGAAAAAGTGATGGGGCTTCTCTGGCGAGAGGGAGAAAGCACATGAAGGGGGGTGGTGGTGGGGAGGCAGCCCTGTGCAAAGGAGAGCGGCTTCAGGATCAGCTCATGGAGGTATCTGTGGAGCAATGTTCTGATCCTGTTCATCCTGCCAGCGAGAGGCAATCAAGTGCAGTTGCTTAGACTGTGGGAATGTGTTTACAAGCAAGGAAGAAAGGACCCTGGAAAGGTTGTGGTCACTAATGCTGTGTCTGGGCAGCTGGGCACTGTTACTGCTCGGGTATCACCTGATAAGCTGGCTGGACATCCTGTTGATCAAGGAATAACATATGCATACTATAAAGGGGTGAACACATGGAAGACAGGTGCGGGATTAGCAACATGGCCAAGGATGAAGTTAGGAGTCCAGTAATATGGTCAACCTTGAAAAAAATGTCAGGAAGGGCTGAAAATTTTCCATGCTTCTGCACCAAGAGTTGAAGATGTTCCTGGACAAAAAGGGGGAGGACATGATGAAAGGAGCTAATAACTCTGTTTTGCATTTCTAGCCATATTGAGAAACCATTTCCAATTGCTTCCAACACGTTCTGGATTCAACTCATGATCTTAATGATGAAGGACGCCACATCCCATTAGCAATCTTCTGAGCCATACAGTTCTCCTGGGAGCCTGTTTCAGTAAGCTGGTTGATGTTTCTGTGTGATGCATACAAAATATATTTTACAATTAAAGTATTTTTTCCATTCATCATTTAAATCAAATTACAAGGCACTTGAATATTGAATAATTTATATTCCCCCAAAAGATGTTAGGCTATTAAATAGCAGGAATAATGTTAGGTTTATTAAATTGTTGTAGAGAACTCTTTTCTATCTTTGGTACTGCCTCAAACTCTTCACATCAAATCATTCTTTCCATCTTTGCCTTGACTCTAGGGTTTCTTCAGAGGTTTTTTTTTGTTTGTTTATTTTATTTTTTAATGTTTACTGGGCAAATCTTTTGAGTTCAGGCATTCCCCAGCTGGCTCATCCAGTCACTGAATTCCGTAAAAGAACTTTTCAAAACCATATGCCTGTGTATTCTCTGCATTTGGAGGCAAATGCACAACTCTCTTCCCAGATCCATATTTCCCTCCCGGCAAAGGGCTGCATATTGTTTCAGTGCCTGGCTAAGTGATACATTATCATATTTATATAAATGGATACATGTCTTCTGCTGAAGAGTTTTCAAAGAGATGTAGAGACATGTGAAGGGACACTTAATTGCACGTGGGTTATTTGTTGGCAAGCTTCAAGCTGGGATGCTGACTATGTGAGAATAACATCAAAAATATTATGGTTGGTTTTGCTCCTGAATTTCAGCAGGATGATTTCAGGACTCCCCAGACTATTTCAAGGCTGAGGCAGTATGCATGAGAATGGGGATTTACCCTTGAGAGAGTTGAATTTATAGATAGAATCGCAAAGATGCAGTTGTTGCAATCCAAAAAGAAAATGAGGAAAGAAAATTTCATTGTGCTCAGGCAAGTTAATGCTCTGTTTGAGGGAAGAGTTAAAGCCGTAATACAGGGATCATATATAAACCTTACTTGCCTCAGAACCACTGAGATGAAGAAAAGGAAGCACTTGGAGGATGATAACAAGGACATTATGATGGGTGACACAACATTTAAGTGCCAATGGAATGGGCAATTCTATAAGCCCTCAGGAAGACAAGTGCTGCTGAAACATGACAATATATTGAATGAATTTCCTAACACACTTGTTACCATATTTTTTTTCCCTGCAGTACCACAGTGAATTCTGTCCTGTCTATTGGCACAAAAATAAAGGGAAGGGAATGTTATCCAGCAGCAGGATGCCAGAACTTGGAGTCTATGCCTAAATGAAGAGGGTGAAGAAGTAGCTTGCTTGTCTCTGTAGAGTATGGAGAACATCTCCACAGAAGAAGGAAGGGTCAGATAGACAAATACTGTCAAAGGGACTTATGGTAAGGTCTAGCTTATCTCACTTAAAAAGATTGGATGTGGTTGTAAGAGGTATAGGTGTGAGGGGGAAAACTTATCCTCTTATGTAGGTAGATATTTTTAACATGGAAGGAGAATAATCAAGGTAAAGAAATAGTATAGCTGGATTTGTAATGGAGAATTCTAAGTGGACATTTTGTTTCCTGCTTTCAAATAGTGAAAATACATAAAAACAAATTGAAAAGGAGTTTAATTTTGACCCCACCCTGCCCAACAGTGCCTATTTTTGTTTCTAGCAACATTTTTCGGTGGGTACTGGGTATAAAGTCTGGCCTCTGTTCCACTTGCTTGAGCTGCTTTGGGAACCATTACAATGCTCTATCTGTAATCAAGACTTATCTCAGTCCATATAAAAAAAGTGACCACATAAATCAGCTGTGTTTCTCATGTCAATCAATGCCCTATAGTCATACAGCTGCAGAAATATGTAGTAATTAATCCAATTAAAGTGCAGTTTCTACTTACTACTACATTGTTTGTCTGTGTCTAGCTACATAGGCAACAGCAATCCAGAGGCCAGTAGAGGACCTATCTAGACACTGTACTGGAGATAACAAAATTATGGTACAAATTAAACACTCTTTCAGGGAGGATAATTGCTTGAGCTCCTGAGTGGAAATAGTCTGTGTATCCTTCAACACCTTATAGGAAACTGTGGCAGCTGGGAGTAGACCAGGATTTCTGTTTCTTTTACCAAAGGTCTCCTAACTGCTGTCATGGAGAAGATTCATGCTAAACCTGGCTTTCTGGTCTGGGAGAGGAAAACTACATCATTTTAGGTCCAGTGTGTTCTGTGCTTTTTCCACAGACAGAATGATGTCTGAATTTGATCACTGAAGATGGAATATGGTATTTTCACTGTAAAAGCAATAAATAAGGAGCACTTGAAGCCTGTCCCGGCTGCAATTTGAAGGGGATATCTTGTCTAAACTATAATTATGACTTGAATTCCTTTCAGAGGAAATGTGGGATTTAGGGATGTTTAACCAAGCAAAATCTTTGTAAGTTTATACAGCAACATGCAGGAACATTGAGTTAACTCAGATGATCATGCCTGTTTCTAATGTTTTGCCTAGCTATTTTTCATCCCAAAATGTAACAGAAAATACCTTAGTTGTAGCAAGCTTCAGACAGACCTGTTCTAATCTAAGAACAGACTTCCATGGGTGTCTGTATCCCCTGATGTGATGCTAGGGTAGTTAATATTAGTATTAATTGCTCCAGGTTATGGCTTTAGCCACTGCTGATTAATACTTCAGACGTGTGACTTAAGCCAAAGCTAGAATACGTTGTGCCCAGTATCTGTAAACTGATCCAGTTTTGCTCATCTCAGTACCTGCATAAGTTAAACTGTTGCTTTTAGTACTGTCTTACATTTTTTAAACTATTAGAAATCTGCCAGCTAGAAAGGAAGAGCTCAGTAAAAAAAAAAAAAAAAATAAAGAAAAAAAGGAGAGAACCACAAAGAAGGATCTTGTGGAGAGGAGAGCAGAGAAATATTTACCTGGGCATGAAACAGTGAACCAAGACTAAATCCCAGCACCTTTGCTACTTCACAGTGAGTCACTTAACCTCTCCATGGTACAGAGTTGATTTTTTTTTTAACAAATCAAGCTAATTACCTGCCTGAAAGAGGAGTTGTGAGACTAATTAATTAATGTTTGCAAAGTACTTCAGGACTGTAAAGCTCAGTAATAACTGCTGAGTGTTGTTGCTACTATTTTTGAGGGAGATACAGTATGAGCAGTACCTGCTGTTGTAAATCCACATGGAGGACTCTTTTCTCCTTCAGGCTTTCCTGCCTGAGTTCACTGATTGCCTCAGTCTCTGTTGTAGTAACCTAAAAAGAAACAAAACATACCAGAAAGCCAAACCCTTGGCTGCCTGCCTCTGTCACACTCTTCTTGTATATATTCCCAGTCACCGGGATGGTCTGACCCAAACTCTGTCCTTTACTGCAGTTGCCTAGAAAAAAAGTGTTTCCTCTTATGTTCAGCAAACTTTCATGGAATGTTCCTGTTTCAGATTTCATCTCAATCACCCTACCTTTCTCTATTCACTTGTTTCTGTCATTTGGTGTTCTATGCCAGCAGGTTACTGCTTCAAAAAATCCCAGAAAAAAAAAATAAGGCAGATGTGCCAAATGCAAAGATATTAAGAAAGACTGGTTTCCATAGCAATTGTAACCATGGTCTAAGTTCTTCATTCCTGGATTTGGAGTTCTGTTGTAACGGCTGAGCAGATAGAAAGTGCTAAATATTGGCAACTGAGTACTTGATAACGTCCTGGCTGCCATCTTGTTCCAATGGAGATGACCAAGTTCAGATTTCTGGAATTTTCACTACTTTTTACATTATTTATTCCATTTCCCATTTCATAACACATCGTCAGAAAGGGTATATGGTGAAGGGTATTAATGAAGAGCTTAAGTAAATATTGCAAATATCATTGTATATAACATGATTCATACATATAGCATAGACAGAGAATATAATATGATATATACACACTGCATAGCTAGAATATAATATGTATTATTTTTATATATTGCACAATTTTAATATATGAAATACATGTTATATCCACTAGAAAAATACTAATTCAGAACTGAGGGCTTCAGGGCTTCATCTGGAAAATTAAAACATTACACAAGTTTTCCTGACATAATTTTATGTTTATTTGCAGTATAAACTCTTTGTGGCATTGATCCTGAAATTCTCTATAGAAGTGTTCTTGCCTAGTTCCACCTTCTGTCATGCGGATGTTACATAAATAAAAATATTAATAGGTAAAAGCAGCAACCTCTTCACATCTGCCAAGTCCGGGACAAGATGAATTGTTAATACAAATTAAATTGCTTTTATGAACTTCTTGTTCATTTATATTAATTGCTTGTACCGACCTGACCTAACCTACTTAGGTGGAACTGCTGAAATTAAAGTTGCCTCCATTTTGCATGCACAAAATGCACGGAGAATTACTTGCTTAAATGCACTCTACAAAAATGCTTTCTACATAAAAATGAATAAAACTCACTGATGTTGTGTCCCAGTAAGAGTAGATGTGCTTTTGAGGTTTTTTTTCTCTATCAGGATTTGGGTTGTACTTCATAGTGGGATGGACTGGGATGGTATTGCTGTGAGGTTTGAATGTCTGTTGGATTCAGAAGTATTCCCATTACTTGTCGCAGGTGTGCTCAAAGGCAGGCAGAACTAGAGACATGTGGTTTATTCAGGTTGCCACTTTATTAACTTACCTCAGGGGGAATTATGCAGCAATAACTCATAGTGTTAATTCTCGTCCTTCCTCACATTCATGTATTTAGTTGAAGGCTCCCATCATTGCTCTCTCATTTATGCTGGTAGGTCCCACGATTTTTCAGGAAGAGGTTTAGTTCTTGCAAATGGTTACGATGAGGAGGGAGTGGAAGAACCAGCCAAAAGCACAAAGACTCCTGATGTATTATGTAAGCAGCTAAGACTAGCTCAGCTGCTTGGAAGTTTTTATCTCTTGTTGTCCATAATGCCTCCTTTCTCTAAGGCTGGGGCCATAGTAGTGTCAACTTGCTTTATATGGGAAGGTTGTGTGCCTTTGAGCTTCATAGAAAAACATAATAAATGCTTTTAGAATGGATTGTCTGCAATAAACAGATCTATGAAATTCATAGCACTAGTTTGGTAAAACATCCACGGTATATTTCAACATCCTTTTTGTAATTTATCAAAGTGATTTTTTTTTTTCTTTTTCTTTGTCCATGTGTGTGCTTCTGGACTTCTTTTTCAGTCAGTGTAAATGTAAGTACCAGGAATATAATAATGGAGATTTCATTTCTAGTAATACTGCTCAGTAAGACCAGGAGCTCTTGAAAAGGTTACCAAGACCATCTAGAACATAAAGAGCTGATGGAAGCTGTCATATATGAAATTTAGCTCAGTTATATAAACAAAAAAAATTAATGTTCTACGGTACTGAAAGTGGGCAGGAGAGGGAGCACATGTTGCAGCAAAGCCCAACATCCTTAAGAATTCTTTATTTTCATATCTTGAGTTAGAAGGGTTCCTGTTTTGTATCGAGCACCAGAGTCCATATATATCATTACCTTAACTGTGAGGCTGATCAATTCCATGATAACTTTAAGAGAATAAAGAGTGGGTGGCTTCTGTAAGTAGGACAGAACTAAATAATGGATATTTTGTATTTTGGTTTTATATTCTATCTCTTTTGGACCTGTATCCAATCTAAAAGTGAAAAGGAGAGGGGGGGTGAAATACTTGGTGTGTTTCATCAGATATCTCAAAAAATACTTTTAAAGTCTCGGAATACCTTTGTGCAGCATTTAAGGAACATAAATGTTATTACTGATTTCTTATTGAACCATATTCTGTGTGATAGTTGGCTATTTTCTCAAAGCCTTAGTCCATAGAGCCCTATGAATAGACGCATGAAACGTTTTTGTTTTACAGCAAAGTATGCTTCTAGTCATTTGGCTTCGGAGTGACTGTGGCAGCCTTCATCCCTTGTAGGATCAAAAACCAGAAAGCAAATACAGTAAGACTGATAATAATATTCATGATTCTCAGCTTCAGGGTCACACTCTTCATTTTTGTGAAACAGGAAAATTTTCACTGGAGACGTGCTTGTTTAGCCCCTTGCGTACGGTTAAGGTTTCTAAAAGGTTTATAGAGCTTTCAAATAAATATTTGTAAAAGAATTACTAATGCTTGGAGAGAGCAGTGTTGAAAAGCTAGTGATATGACAACTTAACTGAATAGGCAGGAATTAGAGATTACTGTTAGTCAAAAAAACCTGCAGACGAAGAGCATGATGAGATGCAAAGAGAGCTGGTAGAGAATGAATATAGGCTTTAATAAGCAAAGCTTGCAAGTAGCATAAGTGTGTATCATCCTTTGTGCTTACGGGTTAATAGGTGCTCTCTCTAGATTATTCTGGTAGAAACTGTGATTTTTGATTCTGCGATGAAAGCCCTGTAACAACAGGAATAAATTAGTCTCTTGTCTGCCCTGTACTTGAACAACAGCTCTTTGCTGTGCTGTCCAGAGGGACAAAGTTGTTCTTGTAAAGTCATCTCCAGAGACTGGTGAGCAATGCAAAACAAAGACTGCTACTGCACTTTATTCTGATTACTTCCATACCTCCAATAATGCAACTTCTTGGCTAGGATCTAGATTCTAAATAACAAACAAGCGTCAGAGGGTGTCTCTTACTTCACACTCTGGAAGGATTTCCAGAGTTTGGCATCTGGGAGTCAGTACCTTGGAAAGGCAGAAAGCTCTGTTGTGTTGCATAATTCATGCATTGAACATATCAAGCGCATGTTAATTTGAGGGCCACTCTTATTTTCATATAACTCTGGACACAGATGATTAGCCAAAGCATATACTTAAAGACTGCACTAATCCAAGGGTGTTAGCTCTTTTTTCCTCAGCCAGCAATATAGGAAACTAACAAGTAGATGGCATTCTACCTCTATTTTTAAATTAAGAAACGGCTGCCTAGGATGTCATACAGAATATTCCTTTCCACTTGTTAAGATACATTGTTAGTCTGAATGAAGAAATGCCTATTAATTTAATTTAACAGTTATAGCCGCTGATTCTAAAAATATAATGATCAATATAAACATTAAATTTAAATTGATTCAACAAAAAAATGAATTCACTTTTCTGTTGAAGTACTCTGGTTTTGATAAAGCATCTGACAAAGAATGACCTTGTGTTGGAAATGGCTGAGTAATCAAATAACAATTTCCTGAAAATCAGAAATATCTGAAAGTAATCAGTGGGCCTTAAAACTGAAAAGAAGAAAAATGACTGATCTTCTTTTTGGTTTTAGTTTGCATCTGCAGGTTTAGCATCAAGGAAGGGATCTTCCTCCTTTCAGAAGTCAAAGGGAAATGTGAACTAAAATGAGAGCATGAGTTTATCAGAAGGATTCAGTTAACAGTAGCTGAGTCCAGTTGTAGTTTCAAGTAGAGATGGATAAGAGGAAAAAAAAAAAACACCTTGTTCGAGATATGCTTCAGAAAATGCCATCCTAGCTCCTGATAGCTATCCAATACTTGCAGCTTTTGTTTCTTTGTTTTCTTTTACCTTTCTTTTACCTTATTTCCTTTGATGAATTTATTCAGTATCTTTCAAGAGACTCTTTATTCATTATATTTATTTCTATTTTACTGGAACCAGAAATCCCTCACCAGGACAAAGGGAAATTAAACCTGGAAGAAATGTGATTGAATCCAGGTGCCTTTTGGCAGGCGTGTTTTGTGATCCCATTTATTCATTTGTCAAATTTCACCTTAAAACTTGCTCCTCAAAATTTCCCTGCTACTCCTTTTTTGTACTGCATTTTATGTACTGTTTGCCAATCATTACTAACCTGTAAAGTGGATGTGGGGCCAGGTGCTTGCTCTGTGAACTTCTCATTTTACACATGTGTTCTTCTGAATCAGATTCTCAAGTTGTTGCACATGGGATGGTCCCAGTTCTGTGGAATGTTAAATCTCTGAGCAGATCCTGATTGAAATATTCTTAAAAATTGGCATTTGTCTTAAGCAGCTGGACCTAATATCTAGTCCTTAGCATTTAGTTTGTTTTCAAGTGCAGAGAACACTGAGTCATTGCTATCTTTACTACCAGAATGGGCCTCACGTTGCTGGTTGTGCACAGTAGAAATCACAAAGTAGCTTCTATATATTCACCATTGGCAGGAGTGTGTAATTAATATTTCCAGATGAATTGGCCCACAAGGCCCTATTTATAGCTTAATAATGAGACATATAAGCACATGTATAGAGATAAAGATGTTCTGCTTCTTTAAAACCCCTTCATCTACACAAGTAGCCCAGTAGTTAATGGTAAACAGTTTCCATGCCTCCTGATTAGTAAATACTTTTTCTGCAAAGCTTTACTCTCCATTCAAGGAACTGGCACTAGTGGACCACTAAAGGTTTAAGGTTGATGGGATTTATTGAACTTTGATAAGGAAAAGTAATTTCAATTTTGAACTGAATTTTACATCAATTAAATATCTCACACTCCTAGTACTTCATCTTTCTGACCAAGAAAAAGCCTTTCTTGTAAAAGACCATTTATTGTTGTTTTTTTCTCCACTTTTGGGGAAGAAAGGAGGGGGAAAAAAGGTGATACTGTGTCAAAATACTCTGATACTTTGCTCCACATGTGCTGATAATACCATGATACTCTGACACGTTGGAATAGAAATTTGAGATGTAAAGTTCCAAAGTTGTCCCAGTTCAAGCTCTTACCTTGCCAAAAAGGTTTCAGTAGTGTATGGTGGGTCAGAGACTTGACCGTACCGGAGGAGTGCTGCAGTGTTGATAGATGATGCTGGTATCAAAGAGAACATTTGCATCCTCTAACCCAATCAGTTCATCTACCCAACCCATTTATTTTGGCTTTACAGGAATGATCTTCTCATTTTTAATCATTAACATTTAAGAAAGCAAATCTAAAGTTAGCAAATCAGATAAGAGCAGTCTTTTTTTTTTTTTCTCTCCCACAAAGCAGCATCCTTTCATTTGAAAGGAAAAAGGATTTCTTCTTTGAATATCATCAAAATACAAATCTGTGAATGCCCAGAGAAGTGTGAACAGACAAAAAAATGCAGCACAAAGGCAGTCTTATGGAGTGTTAAAATTCCAACCTGCTTAAACATAATATGGAGATTTATTTAATTAGTGTCAGAAAATAATTTGGGATTAATTATTCTCAGCCAACTCTTATTTACTTTTCATTGTTTTCCTAAGTTTTAAATTGGCTTTTTGTTTGTTTGTTTGGCTGGTTTGTTGTCGTTGTTGGTTTTTTCATCAAAATGCACCTAACAATTCAGTGCTAAATATTAAGCACTGTATAAAGTGTAAAACTACTGTATGTGCCATTTAATTTTGCTTCTAAACATACAGGAAAACTTAATAAGTTAAAATTTACTTCTGAAATTTCTATTTCCTCTTCCTTTATGGACATGCCCAAGATTGTTTGTATACCTTTTGCTTGCATTTCTAGGACTCCTGTATGTTACATATTGCAGTCATACAGCTGTGTATGAGGTATGGCCATAATGGCAGTCCTCAACTTGCAGAATTTGCTGTCTCTGTCTCTGCCAAGACAGCAGCAAAACTAACATTGTAATCAGACCCCAAACCACATTCAGTGACAACTCTGAACTCTGCTCAGCTCCTGCCTGCTGCAGAAAGAGGTGCTTTAGAAATGCAGGTGAAGATGTTTCCCTGAACTGGATTGTCTGTATTTGCTCTGTCTTGAGGAGGCAGACAGTGTCACCTTTGATGCGTATTCTAGCCATCCTTAGCTCTGGCTGGATTCAGTGTGCTCCTCACAAAGAAGGGCACAGTAAATAAACAGATACTGATTCAGTTTGCCTTGTTATACCTGGCAGAATATAAGTCATCAGCATTTTTTACTCTGTGCTGTAAATGAGGTCTGAAGCATCCGGCTTTTCTCTATGGCACTGAACTGATTAAACCCATCCACAATAGATGGAAATTTAGGGACCTGTTGAGTAATTTTTTGGTGGGATCATGCATTTTATAACATTGCTAACTGTAAAGGATATCTCTTAGAAAAAATAACCTTACTCTGTAAAAAAAAAAAAAGTTTAGCTATGCTTTTTCATGGTCAGATATTCTTTCCTTTTTGAGAAGATTTGCTTGCCAGAAAGATGATTGCGATTTCAGAGACTTGGAGTTCTTGCCTGAGGCATTTCAAGAAACTACCTCACCTTAAAGTGTGTTTTTTAATAAAGGTTAAGAATGCAGTTTAAACTTAATGAATAGTGATGAAGTGTTAAATGGCAAGGTATCTAAATGAGAAACAAAAGTGTATTTGAACTATAGTCCCATAGTCTCGTTAAAATGATATTAAAGTTATCTCTCTAGGAAAGACTATCCAAACTGCATGAAGAGTTGCAGCACTGATGGACTCAGCTGCATCTCTGAATTTGGTAGAAAATCTTTGCCTGGGTAATGAATTGCTACCATACCTTGTTAGGAAGGGAAGAATATGATCAGCTGTAGCTGGAAATTCTGTGATGTTTCAAGGCACCAGAGGAAACAGACTCTTCTAAGGATTTCATAAACCTTGTCCTCCTCCTCTCTGAAGGGTGAGATTTATGGAGGAGACATGGGACTGTAAGCTGTTGGAGTGGCCCCAGAGGAGGCCACGAAAATGATCTGAGGGCTGGAACCCCTCTGCTGTGAGACCAAGCTGAGAGAGTTGGGGTGGTTCAGCCTGGAGAAGAGAAGGCTCTGGGGGGACCTTATTGTGGCCTTTCAGTACTTCAAGGGGGCCTGTAAGGTGGGGAAAATCTTTTTAGCATGGTTTGTTGTGACAGGACAAGGGGTGATGTTTTTAATCTAAAATAGCAGAGATTTATACTGGAGAGAAGGAAGAAATTTTTTACACTGAGGGTGTTGAAACAGCAGCACAGGATGCCCAGAGAGGTGGTTGATGCCCCATCCCTGGAAATGTGCAACATCAGGTTGGCCGGGGCTCTGAGAAGCTTGCTCTAGTTCCAGATGTCTCTGATCACTGCATGGGGGGGTGGTGAAAGGCACTTGAAAAGTGCCTTCCAGTGCAAACCAGTCCATGTTTCTGTAACATCAGTAGTAAGAGAAGGGGGAAAGTGTAGCGTTTAGTCTGTGAGAGGGTACTATGCTAATCCACTAGTTAAACAGCTCCAAAGCCTTTTTGGTAAATCTGAGTGAGGATGTATTAGTTTTACTAAGCTAGCTTTTAATATTATTAAGTGCAAGGCTCTTATGAGCTAAATCAGCTGCACTGGCTTTTGAAGAACCACATTCTTTGCTGGATGAGAGGTTTATCTGGTCTGGAACTGTAGCTGGGTCACTATCCTCCTGACTTCCATTGGCAAGAGCTTCAGCAAGTATAAAATGGGACAACTCTTTCTTAGGGGATGATGTGTAGAGGTTTGTGTCAATCTGGAGATTGACAAACTACGGCATTCATAGCAGGGAAATCACCGAAAGCAACCTAAATAGGTGAATAATGCAAAGGGATTATAAATTGCTATATAATTAGTAAACAAAATGATATATTTAAGTTCAGTCCTACAGCCTGTGTCTGTAAGCAAATTGAGTTAATATTTTACAAAAAAAAAAAACAAACTAAAATCACTGCAGCAATTTTTCTAGGATAAATCTGATCAAATATTCAGTAACTATCGCAAGCATGATAAATTTGGATTTAGAAATGCATGTGGTTGGTGAGTGTCAGCACTCTGGCATTGTTACAGACAGTGGTCAATTTATTTTAAACTTGTAAATCCTGAGTAGATTATTTAATCTTATTGGAAAGCAACTCTAGGCAGGGAAATGGTGACTGCAATTCTATTAAAATAACACTCTTGTAGATTGCTTCAGTATATCTAGAAGATCATCAAGATAAATGAAGAAATTAATTAAAAATCCACAAAGGCTATATCTCTAGTGATTTTAGCTATTGTACAAAGAAGTGGTGGTACTTAAATAAAAAAGTCCACAAGCTGAACTATTCAGTACAGTTTCCTGTGAAATATTCCCCTTACTCAAAATCTTATCCCAGGAGTAGTAATTTCAGGGGTTTTCAGTTTCATGTGTTTCCATTCTTTTCTTGCACAAGTGTTAGCAATTATTTTAAAGTTAACATTTACTAACAGTTGCAGTCATTGATATTTGAAACTGAAAAAAAAGAAGCATTATATTTAATGAAAGGAAGATTGAAGTAGCTCGGATCACCTTGCATGGTAACGATAGAAAAAAACAATCTTAGCAATAGTGGCTGCACCTATATTAGTAGAGGTTGATATTTCCTGTAGTTGGATACTTTTTCAGTGTTACATCTGTATGAGATCAACAGGAATACTTTGTGAGCTCCACAAATAAAGTATATGAATATAATAATTCTTGTTTATGCACTAAGCATCATGAATAAGACTATATCACCTTAGTTACTTTTCCTATATGTGCCTACTACGATTTTGCCACAAATACATGCGTTGGTCCAGAAATGGAACTGCTATATTCACCCAGCCTTGTAACTAGTGTGCTTTGAGTTTTGGCTTTGATACTAATGGTAAAAATTTCTCTCAGCTGCCCAGTGTAGGTTTGACTTTTAACAGCTATATTGCAGTTACTCCACAGGCACTCACCCCTCATGTAACCTGCTGCTCTTTCACTGGAATTCAAACTAAGTTTTACTTCATCTCATCTGAAAAGGCCGCAAGCACACGTGCATATGGTCACAGTTGCCACAGCTGCTCTCATATATGCTGTATTTGCAAGCCATTGAAGTGTCTGTTGGAGCCTTCTGTAGAATAATGGATTTTGCCTTATCATCTCAAGAAACACAACAGCTTGATGAAATGACACTTGCTTACTGAAATAGAAACTAAATCAAAGAATGTCAGTGTCATGACTACATGGCTCATCAATTGTGTCCCTCATTACTGTTTGCTTTCGAAGAATTTAAATATATAAAACATTTTTCATTGAACTGTCTACAGAAAATATCATGTTTGGATCTTACAAAGGTCTCAGTCAGCTGAGACTAAAGGCTTGCTACGCTCAGTCTACCTCAATCTACCTAAAATAGCCTCAACTTCTAAGGTAGGGCCCACTGGGCTTACTCGGTGGCAAAACACATAGATAACTATTGACAGGAAAATGAAGGTCTGATTACATTAGAATGTTAGTTATACGAGCTGGACCTATCAGCTGTTCATCTTACAATAAACTTAGGCAAGAGAAGGAAATTCCAACGAGATAATAAAAAATAGTGATATGCTAATAAAAGAGAAAAAATAAACTCTTAATATAGAACCTTTCTTGTAACTCATAAAATCTGAGTGCTGTTATCCACAGCCAGAGGACACCCCACCTAATCTCCCCATGATTTCTGCTGTCCCGTTTTAATCTCCTGACCAAAATCTGGGTGAATACGTTAGTGTGGTGCAGAGTCCAGGCTGATATAACATGCCAAGCAGGAAAGTTTATTACCTCGCTTCTGTATTTTCCATTCTGAAACTGGCTTGCGTCTGGTTTAACTGGTGCACTGACTGAAGGAAAAAGAAAAAAAAAAAAGCTTTTGAATAAGACCAGAAATATTATGTAATTAGAGTCAACAGAGAAAAGATAAGTGCAAAGCTAATCAACAAGAAAATGAAACTGATAGATCTAGGAAATATATGTTTTTTTAATGATGTGGGTACTATGAGAATTTTCAAAAGAATTATAAATACAGTACAGCTTACTGACAGCATACCGCTAATTTATTTTTGAGAGTTTTGTTGTTTGCATTTTTCTCCACACATGCACATGGAATGATAACCTATGACCAGTGTTAAGAGATGCTGCAGGCATTTGATCTCCAATTCTGAATCTGTAATACAAACTTTGGAATTATATAGCTGTGTTTTCATGTTATGAATGCAAATGACTCTTCCTATTGGAAATGGTTCAGGGTTTGTTTTGTTTTGTTTTTGTTTGTTTGTTTGTTTGTTTTTAAGTATGGCTTTGTAATTTACTCTAGATCTTGAGGCCAGTCATCCCCACATTTGTGTATATAAACCCAGCTCATATGTGACATGCAGAAATGTTTTACATTTCAGTAGGAGAAACTGTGAGATGGTGGTTTGAAATGATCTGGGTGAAGTTTCTTAGCCTACTGGTGACAGTGTGGAGACTGGAATGCATTCTGACATTGTGTTTGGGTTTGTATGCTTCTGTGTGTATATATGTGTGTGTGTGTATACATTCATGTGTGTGGAAGCCATTTAAGGCAAGGCAGGAGCAATTACAGTAGACTATGTTAGTTTCGGGTATTGCTGGGTTGTTAAAACTACATCCAGTAACTCAGAAATTTGTTTCAGATTTCATTATTTTGTGGGGTAGTATTTATGTCAATACCACACCTACGCTGTTAGGTAGCCACTGATCCCCAACATGTGCCAAAAGTTTGGGAAGATTAGGTGAGAGACCAAAGGCATAATTTAATGCATGTTTTCATATCCAACTAGATCACTTTCTTTTTTTTCTTCTTTTTTTTTTTTTTCTTTTTTTTCTTTTTTCCCCAATTATATAATCTACATTGAGATTATATGTGTGGCCTGTCTCCCTCCCTTTTTTTTTCTTCTTTTAAGAATATATTTTAAGCCATATTTTTTTTCCCCTGTAAGACAGTTAATTATTCACAGGCTTTAGTATCTATTCAGGAAACATGGGTACAAGGTTGATACCCAAATGTTTTACTTAGTCTACATTGGTCGTATATAACGGCTTTTAGTAAATGTTTAATTATGAACTAGAAAAAAAGCCCAGCCTGTAAGTGACAAGATCAAGCTACATTCAAAGCTTTATTGGATTGTCAAATACTTAATGTATTTGCCCTGTAGTAAAGCTAGTTTTTCTACAAATTGGAAATGCAACTTGGTCCTTGATCTACCTCATGTAATTTCCTCTGTAAGGACTCCTTTGTCCAGGTTATTCTCCTGCTTGTATTTTAAGCATATATAGTGCACTTTCTCTCTTGCCACTCTAGCTATTGTGACTTTGTGAAATCCTTTCTAATAGCACTTGTTCTTTTTCAGCTTGACAGGTGCCTTCCTTTCCTTGTGCCCTTTGCATGCTTTGAATACTGATGGATCGAATAGGATTTACCTGCTATATACAGATATATACAGGGGAGAAAAATCTAACTGCTTCTTACAATTTTTATTGATAATAAAGGCTACAAAGGTCTCCAGTCCCTAAAGAGGATGCTTCAAAAAGCTGCAGCAAGGTAATGTCTCAAGGCTTGACCATTTATTTAGAATCTCTCTGCAGAGATATGTGCTCATACTGTTATTCAGTGCAGACATTTAATCTCATTTTATATTTCAGTACCAGAAAGCTATAAATTTCTGTGTTGAAGATCCCTAGAATTTTATCCGTAGCTCTTTTGGATTTGCTATTCAAAAGCATCTCAGTGACTTAGGTATCTAAGTCCCAGCGAAAGTCAGTGAACTTAGATAAATGGATTTTAAGGCCAGGATTATAAGCATTTGCTTTGAATTTTGGCATGCCACTCTTCACAGCATCTTAATTACTAACTGAGGTTACAACATGCCTCTAACTTCTTTTTGAGTTATAATAATTATCTTTGAAAGATACCAGTCTTGGTAACAGTCAGCTGGGTGCCTGGGCTGCGTAGGTGAAACCTTGCTATTTCTTTTTTATTCACTCCTCTTACTGCGTCTCTGGAAATCTCTGCCACTCACTTGGCAGTCTTCTAATTTAATAGACTATGCTTGTCAAGTTTGTATATCAAACACTGCAGACAATCAGCTAAGTCCTTAGTCATCTGTCAAATAATGGGGTCTTTGGTGCACTGAGAATAAGTTGGCAGTGTAGGGTATGTTGCATTCTAAAGTTTAAACTGGAGCCCTGTTTACTCGTAATACAAAAAGAGCATTAAGAGATTGATAGTCTATTTGAAATTCCTTTGAAAATATATCCCAAGCTGGATCTTTTTTACTGCTTGTCTCTAGTGACATTCTTCTTAAAAAAGAAAAAAAAAAAAAAAGCATTCTTCTAGATCCATACTGCTATAAAACCATAAAACTGTCAAAGCCCTGCTGTTCCAATTACAACTTTAAAACTTTTAAGCTTTTGATTTACAGTAAACTCATTCCAGTCAAATACAAAGGAATCTTTTCCTTAAACTCCACATTGTTTAACATTTTACTGTATTTCACAGTGTATCTAGCATCTTTTTCCCTTCACTTTTGGAAAACAAAGCAATCATAGAATGGTTTGGGTTGGGCCTTTAAAGATCATCTAGTTCCACACTGCTGCTGTGGGAGGGAACATCTTTCACTAGATCAGGTTTATCAAACCCCTATCCAACCTGGCCTTGAAGTCTTTCAATGATTGGGTATCCACAAACTCTCTGGTCAACCTGTTCCAGTGCCTCACCATCCTCACAGTAAAAAACTTCTTCCTTTTCTCTAGTCTAAATCTCTCCTTTGTCAGTTTACAACCATCCCACCTTGTCCTGTTGCTACAGGCCCCGGTAAAAGTCTTCCCATGCTTCTTATAGGCCCATTTGCAGTCTAGAAAGTTTTCAATAAAGTCACCCTGGAGCCTCCTCTTCTCCATGCTTCTCCATACAACCCCAACTCTCTCAGCCTGTCCTCACAGCAGAGCTGTTCCAACCACTGGTTCATTTTCATGGCCTCTGGACCTGCTCCAACAGGTCCATGTCTTTCTTGTGCTGAGGACTCCAGAGCTGGACACAGTGTTCCAGGTAAGGTCTCCCAGAGCAGAGGAAGATAATTGCCTCCTTTGACCTGCTGGCCATGCTGCTTCTAATGCAGCCCAGGATATGGTTAACTTTCTGGACTACAAGCACACATTGCTGGATCATAATCAGTTTTTCATCTATTTAATAGGAATTAAAGGTAGAGAATAATGGATTAGAATAATCAATTAGAATAATTAGAGCAGTACTATGAGCCATGCTTCTTCTGTTGAGATAGCCAGTGTTCTACTGTAAGATAAAAAATTATTCTGTTTGTTTTTTTTTCCTTTGTTATGAAAAACCATCAGTAAGATGCTGGTAAAGACCATGTAGGACTGTGTAGCTGAACAGTCCAACTTTGCAGTAGGTGGTGTGAGTATTTCCTTAGGTTTTATTTACTTATAATGCCAGTTTTAGACAAAATATTTAAGAATGCTTAGGCTTGTACTGCTGTAACTGAACTATGTCATTAATCCCTCTTTTCAGGCTGTCTGGGGTTCTCTTAAGAGAATTCCCTGGCTCCTTGAGTCGTGCATTCAGAGCTTTCTTGCTAAGAGGAGAATTCTAGGAAATGTGAATTTTTCTGTTTTTTTTCTCAACACTCCTCAGCCCACCAGGAACTACAGAGCCATGAAGCGTGGAGATTTTCTGAAACATTCCTGGCATAGTCTGCTGGAGATATGTGTGTATGTGAGGTTAGTTCAGTTGCAGGTAGCTGCATTTCTAAAGCAATGAAATTTTATTCCAAAAGGTAGATACTTGACTATTTCAGCATCCCAATAACAAAAAAGGCTGAGAGGAAGAAATAGTCTCTAATATGCAAAATGGTTTCTGATTCTTCAGAAACCAGAGGTTAGGATGAATAGAGATGACCAAAATAATTATTTCCAAATGATCTTGTAATTAGTTTATAGAGGCAGTATTATACAAAGAAGCAGCAATGTTTTCAGAATATCCTTTCAATCCTGTGTAATAATTTTGTCCCATAGCCTGATCAGAGCTAGTACAATTGGATATCTCTACCGATTGAAACTTATAGCTCAGAATTATCTTTCTGCACAGATGTCACATACATAAAATAGAATTTTAAATTTCCTAAGTAGTTGTTCTTGTTTCTGTGATGATTGTGTGCAAAATGATAGACCTTTTTCTGCCAGTCTCTCAGTGGAAGAGATGGGTCACAACATGGAGGTAAACAAACTTTAGTTCATTACAAGACTAGGTGTGGCTTGGAAAGATTCCTGTCAAGAAGGGAGTGAAAATAGAAACAAAAATGTCTGGGTTGGAAGGCACCTCTAGAGGTCATCCAGTCCAACCCTCCTGCTGAGAGCAGGGACATCCTCAACTAGAGCGGGTAACGAATGGTAACAGACTCTTCTTTTAGTGGGTTTTAACTTAGGAATGAGAAGAAAGAAGAATTTTTATTTCTTAGAAGGAATCACCTGAAAGTATTCTGGAGGACAGAAGGGGTTCAGTATTTTAGACTAGAAAAAGACCTGATCACCTACTTACTAGCTGGGGAAAACAGCTCCAGCAAAGCCTGGAGTTCAAAATTCACTGGTTTTGCTGGTCTGTATTTTAGGCACTTGTCCTGCCCCTTCCCTGTTATGTAAAAGCTCTAGCTGAATAAATCACAGTCCATCCCTTTCTTTCGGTGATATAGTTTTTAGTATTCACATTGTTTATTTCTCTAAATGAATTTGGATTTAATGAAGTAAAAGTGACTGTGTTTCTGAAGTAATGGGGGAGCAATCTCATATGTACCTGCTGCTTAACTGCTTTAGATATAAATGGATTTTTGTTTAAAATGTAATGTTCTTTAAAAGCATCTGCTCAATTTCTCTTAAATAATGATATTGTTCTCAAAAGAAACATTCAGAAAAATACTATTTACTGTATCTCATTTCTGTAGCTAATTTAGTGAGTTAATCCCATTGGATGAGAATGGCTACCTTACATCTATAGAGTGCCAAAGCTTTACATGAATGATAATATTCAGTGAAAGGTGTCTGAAGTGCCAATTCCCCTGGGCAGTACTGAGACCTTCAGTGAAAGATGTGTCTGTGCTAATCGGCTTTGTGATTGCAGAGAAGCTTGCTGAATAATCATCCCTGAATCTCAAGAGCAATTCTAAAGTATGGTAAAAATGTTTACGTGACTGATGCATTGTTTGTATTGATACCCATCAATGGTTGTTTTCTTAAGTATAGACACATCACAGAGGGAACATAACTACTCCCACAGAAGAGTAGGCTTGGATGTGTTGGCACATTTCAGGCAAAATTCCTGCAGAGCCCACAAATTACACATTTGGAACTAAAGGCAGAAATGACAAAATTTCTTCATGTTGTATGAAATTTGCTGTTGTGACATCATTAGTCCTTCTAGTGTGGGTAGGCTTAGGAATATACATTACACAGTTGTGTGATAGGTGCATATCAGTTTGACAGCTCTCTAATCTCCTTAATCTTTGGGAAATGTTACTGCTGAGTAACACTGCAAGTCCACTTCTCTAGAGAGTGTCTTCAATTCTGTTAACAGATCTCTCTCACCCATATCTTTCTTTGGTTTACATAGTAAAAAAAAAAAAAAATAAAAAAAAATTCATTCTCATTTTCCTGTCTCCTACAGTCTCCTGGTCCTGCTTCTCTTGGCTGAACAATTTGCTGAATGATGTTGCCAGTGCACTTTAGAAACACTGTGGTCTCATTGCTTGTATTTTTCCAATGTAATTCTTTCTTCATGTATTCATTTTAAGGCACAGTTTGAAAATGCTTTTTCACCTGTGATCTATTCCAGTAGATCTTGCAAGGCCCATTTCTCCTATTATTTCTAATTCTGAAAAACTCAGCTGATGTGTGTGCCCTGTTGTGTTTTGCATTGCACCAAAACATAGTGAAAATCAGGTGGTTTGTAAAGCAATTCACCTGAAGGGTGGAAGTACAAATGGAGAGACCTAACGTGATAGTCCTCATGGTCCCACCACTGAACACAGTATGGAAATTGAGGAGACCTGAGGCATCTGTGAGTGCTTCGTGCTATTTTGTCATCTTCTATTAAATTGTCTTGCTCTTTTGACTAGTCTGACAACTGTGCTATCTCACAAATGTGCCTTTGCTGTGAAACCCTATTCCTCTGAAGACCATGCCATCTGGAACAGCCTTTCTGAATCTCTCTGCCTCATTGTCGTGCTGTGTCTTTTAAAATCTCATTGGAAAGCAGCTTTTCTCACTTGTCTGAGCCTCTTAATACTATATTTCATCTCTTCCATTATAAGCTATATAATTTAGTGATTACATTATTCTAAGCTGTAAGACAGTTTAGAATACTATTTGGGAGAAAAATGCCCCGTGTTTTAATGCTATATTATATTGTACGCTTTACAGGAGAAGAACCACAGTTGATGTTATTGTTCACAATTAATTTTTTTTTGTGCCATCAAGTCCTTTTTGAATAAGTGTTGCCTACTAGTAAAAATGCAAGTAAAAATGACTTTTTAAGGTCTTTTGAAGGTGTCTAGGACAGGAAACTTAGATGACTGGACTGCAACCATCTGTACTTACTCTGAGTCCAATGTGAAAATGACCCATTAATAGTAAATAATTTGTTTTTCAGTGTGTAGCTTTCCTATCAGGGATAACTGTCCCACCTGTGAGTGGGACAAAACTAAATTATCATGGGGAAGGCAGTTAAGACCAAAGAAGGCCAAAACATGTTGATGAGGGAAGGGACTTCTGTAACTATTGACTCCGAGCCATCTGATTCATTACTGTTTCTCTGGGCTTCTGTGCTCCTGAATCTGCGACTGGAAGTTGTAAGGGTTGATCTTACTACCAGCGCCTGATTAGCTTTTGATTAAGAGAAATGTTTTGTTCCATTTGCATATATGTAAGTCTGGTAGAGGCAAGGTTGGTGATCAAAGACACAGTTACATGGCAGGAGCACAGCAGTAGATCTGGTGGAAGTCCCATATGCAAGGGTGTAGCTCAAGAGAATTAAGTGATGGGAGATTGGCATTGGGAATGTCAAATGTGTGACTGTCTGTTCTGTGAATTGTCTTCCAGAAAGCTGAAGGGCAGCATAAATTATCTTTCCTTAGAGACTCATCCATTAATGGTGTTAATGACTGTTGGTTATGTTCAATTTGATAGTTATCATCAGAAATGATTGATTTTAGCTATGCTGCACATGGATATATTTAGCAAAATGACCCTGCTCTTTAGTTATCCCTAAAAGATTTTAACTTACTAACATTACAGTTTGATGTCTGATACTCTTTTGTAGATGCTGTAAGCATCACTGTTACATATCTTGCTGGTTCTTTTTTGACATGCATGATGGGAATACTGGACTGTGTTGTGAAGGGAAAACAATTTACAAGTCTGTAATAGTTTGTTTGCTGCCTCTCTCTGAATCTGGCTTTGTTTACAGTCTCGAGCTCCATAATGGGATGTCTTATCAATTGTGGAAAATGGGCCACTGGCATCCTCGAACCTACTGCCACATTGTCACTTTTGAATTTAGGGGGAGAACCTGTGCCTATAAAGCAAGAAAGACGTACGTGAGTATGTCAGTTTAGATGCTGTAGTTTGTCTGGCACATCTGTATGAGTCTGGCAGGTGTGACAAAAGACCTACAAGAGTATGCTGCTCCTCTAGACTGGCAGAAAGACGCTAAGCAGGAAGCTCCAGTACATTTACAGCACTAATAATTTGTGTGTAGGTAGCTCAGTCGCTCCTCAGATTTCTCTCTTGGGACTACTCATCCTATTATTACTGGTTAAATCTTGAAAGCCCTGCTTTATCACACTGGACTCAGTTAAGTAACATAATTAACTATTTATGTAAAATCTCAGTTTCACCTGGGATTGGAGCAAGACAAATACACAGATCCTGGTTTGGCCTATTGCACAGTGAGACACTTGAGACAGAAAGGCTGGGTGCAGATTCTTCTCCATATCCAAACTTCCTTGAAGCTTCAGGTCTGGGATAGGGACCCATTATCGTAATGCATCATGTTAATGGTATAGATGAAATTCCAATTCAATCTTCTTCATGGGAAAGCCTTTGGCATGATATATTAACCATCAGATTAGAAGTAGACTGACTAATTATCATTTAGTGCAATTGAATGCCAGGGTTTGTCATTTGATGAGGCTGGCTGGGTGGGGAGTATAAATCTGTTAGTACCGATATCATTATGAACTTCAGATGGAAGGGAGATTAAAATTCCCTGAATGCAATATTTATTCACAGTCATTATTCACAGCGTGACATACCACAATGTCATAAAAATGCTAGCACCTGCCTTTTAATTCATATGTAGTTTTAGGAAAAAGATTAATGTGATCTCAATCATAGTTTATATGGACCTACAAGCTGTTATTCTTTAATAGTAATTCGTAGGCAGACATATTGGCACATGTCTATATTTATTTGAAAGAATCCTGCAGATGGGTAGTATTTCCCTATTATAAGGATATAAAGAATGACAAAGGAATAAATCCTTCGAGTCGTTAAATCTAAATCCTCGCTCTTACAGAGAAATTTAACCTAAACTCATCAGTCCACTCTTCTGTCTCTATCAGATGGTTCTCTGGTCATCTTTTTCTTTTTTTTTTTTTGTGCTGATCCTCATCTAGACTAATTTAATAAGTAATTTCCAGTGTGACAACTAATCAGTTATTTTACTGAAGTCCAGATAGATTAGATTTATCTCATTTTCCTTTCCAAGAAACTAGTTCTCTTAGAAGAAAAAAAAAAAAAAAAAAGAGCAGGGTGGGAGGGAAAAAGTCAGTATCGCTAATCTTTCCTTGTCAACTTAAGCTCCATTTGCTCCTGTCTTTTCATTTCCTTTTGAGGTCTTTATTTCCTACTCCCCACCAAAGGTGTTTAGAATCTTACATGCACTAGAGCTGCAAGAATTGGTCTATGATTGTACTTATCACTCATTTCTAAATTTAAAAATAACTTTCATTGCACTCTAGTCACATGCAAAGTCACTTGATGGTCTACAAGATTTGAGAATTTATATGCAGTTTACTGTAATAATTTGGGATGATCATTCTCTAATCCTGCTAAGCAATACATTTAGTAAGTTTTGTCAAGGATTAGGGCTGGGCTGGACACTGGACAAATAATAGATGCTCTCTATTAACCCCTCTCCCTTCTCCTTTATCTTCCCCTATGGAGGGGGGAGTTTTGTGTCATTTCAATTTTGGTCATTTCTGTGACTGTGTTCCTATCCACACTATTGTAATTTTGTCCCAGGTTCAGTACTGCTGTTATTAATGTATTCATTTCATTTTTTACTATATCTAGATGATGTTTCATTTTATTCCCTAAAGGCCCCCATATTTTCCTGTCATCCTTTTACTCACATGATGAAACATTTTTGTGCTATTTGTTTTCATTTTCATTGTAAAATCTTCTTGAATTTGATAGTTTTCAGTTTCTGGCTTCTTAAATTCAACTACTTTACTGTTTGAGTACTTTTTTTCATCCTCAGTGGGCTTTTTTTCAGTATCTTTTCTGAGGTGGTTATTTCTCAGGTTGAATGAGAAGTAGGTGTCCAGTCTGCACCTGAAGATTTTTGAATTTTCAATAATTATATTATTCTCCAAAGTTTTTATGTCCAAATAAATTCAAATAATGTGTACTGACATGCAAATATGACCGTAGGATCTTGTAGGAAACCTCTTAAATAATCACAGCAGAAATCATTTTGCAATTGCTTCACAAAATCTTTTCAAACCACTGTTTTACCTTCACTATAATTTATTTCCTAATCTTTTTACATTGTTTATGTACAACACTAGTAATTTTTCATTATCTTTTATTTCTGAACAGCTTTTAAATGCTGATTATTAAATACAGATTTTTCCATAGGTGCTTCAACTGCCCATTTCTGGTAACTTGTAACAAAAATAGAGACCTTAATTAAAATAAAAATAGAAAAAGATGCTTTAATGTCTGTGGATGCCTATCTTGGAATGTTGAAAGGGTTCTGTATTTACAGCTAAAATGGTTGATGGAAAAGGTAAAAGCCATTGTTCTTCATTAACAGAATGTGCAATCTGCAATCAATATTATACTCAAGTTAGAAACTTGCAGTTTTAGCAATGTAAAAGTTTTAGATGCAAATACTTTGTAGGGGAATTGGTGTTTTTCTTAGATCAGTGTATGAACCTGTCTGACACTGATCTATCTGAGATTCATATTTAATGGTGCAACATTTAACATAGAAGAGATATTTTTAGGATAATTATATTGTGTAATATTATACAATGTGGATATTATGCACCTGGAAGACTGTAAATTACACTTCTACTGTGGGCTATATATGTGTGTATATATATGTGTATTTCTTCTGAAAGGGAGATCAACATTTTAATGCCAGCTGCAAGCATTTTAATAAAACACAATATTTGAGCAAATGTCCTGTAATTAGAGACATTCACTTTTAATGAATGGTAAAGAAAGACCCTTTAACAAGTATGAAAAAGTTTAAATGTATAACTTGCTAAATTTTTAACCTAAAAATATTTACTGCAGAGAGGAGGGGGTTTCATCAGAATGTAAGGGCTAGTCTTCAGATCCTAAGTATTAGATTTTTGTGGTTCCCCACACCC
>JANHFX010015456.1:0-54629 GCA_027560015.1 Chloroceryle amazona | reverse complement strand
TAGTTTCCTTTTTCTAATCACTAAGTCTCTCTCCCTTATTCCTTTTCTCTTCCCCTTTGGGGAGGGAGGGGGGTTAACAGAGAGTGTCTGTTGGGTCTTAGGGGCTGCCCTGACCCTAAACCATGACACCCAGGAAGGCAGTGGAGTCTCTGTCTCTGGAGATGTTGTCCCTATGTGACCTTCTGTAGGTGAACCTGCCTTGGCAGGGCAGTTGGACTATATGATCTCCAGGGGTTCCTTCCAGTCCCTATAAATCTGTGACTGTGTGAAGCTTTTTTCAGGGGGGAAAGAAAAAAAAAACACCTCTGCTGAATGGTACCCCTTGTAGAAGGATTGCATAACACACATTGAAATAAATTGGACATTAGATGCTTTATTCCTGGCATTCATCAAAGCCCCAACCAACCTGGCCTTGAACACTTCCAGGGAGGGGACATCCACAGCTTCTCTGGGCAACTTGTCTCACCACTCTCACAGTAAAGAAGTCCTTCCTAATATCTAATCTAAATGTACCTTCTTTCCATTTGAAGCCATTAGTCCTCATCCTATCACTACAAGCCCTTGTAAAAAGTCCCTCCCCAGTTTTCCTGTAGGCCTCCTTCAGATACTGGAAGGCTGCTTTTAAGGCCTCCTCAGATTCCTCTCTTCTACAGCTGAAACAACCTCAACTCTCTCAGCTTGTCCTCGTAGGAAAGGTGCTGATCATCTTTCTGGCCCTCCTCTGAACCATGCATTCCAGAGTTGAACACAGTACTCCAGGTAGGGGCTCACAGGAGTGGAGGTGGTGAATCATCTTCTTCAATCTGCTGGCCTCATATTTCTTGATGCAGCCCAGCGTATATTTGGTCTTCTGGGCTGTGAGTACATACTGTGCACTTATATTCAGTTTTTCATCCACCAATACCCACGAGTCCTTCTCTGCATGGCTCCTCTCCATTCATTCATCACCCAGCCCATATTTGTGCTTGGGATTACCCTGAGCCATGGTCAGGACCTTGCACTTGGCTTTGCTGAACTTCATGAGGTTTGCACAGGCCCACCTCTCAAGCTTGTCAAGGTCCCTCTGGATGGCACCCCTTCCCTCCAGTGGACTTCATGGTCCATGTCACCAACAAAGATATTAAATAGAGCCAGTCCCAATACCAGCCCCTGAGAAATGCCACTCATCACTCATTTCCACTTGGACATCAGGCTGTTGACTGCAACTATCTGAGTGTGACCATCCAGCCAATTCCTTATCCACCCCATGGTCCATCCATCAAATCCACATCTGTCCAATGTACAGACCAGGATGTCATGTCGGAGAGTGAAATGCTTTGCACAAGCCCAGGCAGATGATGTCAGTTGCTCTACTCCACCAGTGCAGTAACTTCACCAAACTTGTCAGGCACAATTTGCCCTTAGTGAAGTGATGTTGGCTTTCATCAATCACCTCCTTATTTTCCATTGTGCTTTAGTTTCCAGGAGGACCTGCTCCATGATCTTGCCAGGGACTGAGGTGAGACTGGCTGGCCTGTAATTCCCCAGGTCTTATTTTTTTCCTTTTTAAAAAAATGGGTGTTATGTTTCCCCTTTTCCAGTCAGTGGGAACTTCATCAGACTGTCATGTCTGACTAATGTGATAGCCTTCTATGATTGTGTGACTGAATGGGTAGATGGAGGGAGAGCAGTGGTTGTTGTCTACCTTGACTTCAGCAAAGCTTTTGACCCTGTCTCCCATAACATCCTCATGGGTAAGCTTAGGAAGGATGGGCTAGAAGAGCAGACAGTGAGGTGGGTTGAGAACTGGATGGACAATAAAGTTCAGAGGGTTGTGGAGATCATATCAGTGGTGTGGAGTGCAGCTGGTGACCTGTAAGTAGTGGTGTTCCCCAGGGGTCAGTTCTGGGTCCAGTTTTATTCAACGTATTCATCAATGACCTGGATAAAGGGACAAGAGTGTACCCTCAACAAGTTCACTGATAATACTAAACTGGGAGGACTGGCCAATACACCAGAAGGCTGTGCTGCCACCCAGCGAGATCTCGACAGACTGGAGAGCTGGGCAAAGGCAAAACTAATGAACTTCAACATGGATAAGTGTAGAGTCCTACACCTGGGAAGGAATACACCATGTACTGGTACAGTTTAGGGCTAGACCCACTGGAAAGCCACCCCATGGAGAGGAATCTTGGCATTCTGCTGGACAATAAGTTATCCATGGAACAGCAATCTGTCCTTGTGGACAGGAAGGTCAGTGGTATTCTTGGGGGCATAAAGAAGAGTGTGGCCAGAAGGTCGAGGGATATTCTCCTCCTCCTCTAGTTTACACTAGTGAGAGCACGTCTGGAGGACTGTGTTCAGTTCTGCTCTCCCCAGTTCTAGAGGGATGGGGAAATACTAGAGAGAGTCCTACGGAGAGCTACAAAGATGATGAAGGGACTGGAAGATCTCTCTTATGAGGAAGGGCTGAGAGCCCTGGGGCTGTTTAGTCTGGAAAAGCAAAGACTGAGAGGGTATCTAATTAATGTTTACAAATATCTGAAGGGTGGGTGTCAAGTGGAAGGGGCCAGGCTCTTTTCGGTGGTGCTCACCAATAGGACAAGAGCTAATGGTAGCAAGGTGAAACACAGCAAGTCCAACCTCAACATGAGAAAAAATTTCCCTGTGAGAGTTACAGAGCCCTGGAACAGGCTGCCCAGAGAGGCTGTGGAGGCTCCTTCTCTGGAGAGTTTCAAGACCTGCCTGGATCTGTTCCTGTGTAGCCTACCCTGGGTGTTCCTGTGCTGGCAGGAGGGTTGGACTCAGTGATCTCCAGAGGTCCCTTCCAATATCTATTATTCTATGATTCTATGATTTCATGAATCTATGAATTTTAATGTTGCAGAAAAATATTTAACAAAAATAGCCTTTACAAGCCAATATAAAAAGAAAATCTAGCAACCTTCCAAAGTGACCCTGCAAAGACAGTGACTGTAGATTTACTGAATGAAACAGGGGTCTGTTCACAAATGATGCAAAGTCAGTGATAAGCTACATGAAGAAGGGGATGTGTATCAGGGCCCTAAAGGCTTGAGGGGAATAAAGGAATTATCACGTGCCATGAAAGTTAATGTACTCCTCAATTAGAGCTGCTGAAGAGGATGCACATTTCTTACCCTGTTACTTGGAGGAGTAGATACTATTTATCCTGACTGGTGGTGAACTCTCACTTTGCCTCGGTGGGTGGCAATTGTAGGTGCTCTAACCCAGGAGGAATGTTAGGCAGCTGGGTTTACTTAACCACTAAAGAAAAACTATTTTCTGCTACTTTCCTACACTGTAGCTGCTTACCAGAGTTTTCACTGAAGCAATTTGCTTTGTTAACATGAGCTGTGCTGCTGAGCTGAGGTAAGTTTCTGGATAATATAGTTAACTAAGGAACAACTTAAAATGCAAATATGATGTTAATGCTGCTGCAGCTTAGTATGTTGTCATTTTCCATCTTTTCCTGCTGTGATTTCCCATTTCTGCATCTGAGAAAACATTTGCATAGTCCCTGATAGTGGTTATGCATATAACACATATTTAAATATACACATATTTAAAGTAAAGAGTAAAATAGTCAAATGTCTGAATCTGCAAGACTGAAAATGACACTGTGTCCCATTGGCTTTGTTGTAACAAGCACTTTACAGAGGACAAAGAGTCTTTTTCACAACAGATTTCAAAATTCCTCTAAGTTCCAGGTGCAAATGAAGATAAAATGGTTTAAGTTCATCACACACACAAAAATATTATCCTTTTTAAAATGTTCGGTGTGCTTTCAGCATTGGAGTTGATTCCTTTACGTTTATAATAATACAATGTAAATTTAAAAGTATTCAAAACCAGAAAATACTAACTTCCAAATGGCAAAATTGAAGAGTGGAACCAAACAGGAAATTTCTGCCTGTTGTTTTTAAATGACATTTTGGAATAAAATGGTGCAGCACTAAGTAGTTTGTTTATTTTTAACTCGGCCATCTATACAGACAGGAAAATCTCATATACAGTGTGACTTTTCTGTGCTCCAGAGATTTATTAGGGAGGGTTAGAAATTAAGCCAAGAACAGGAGAGAGTGGACTTTCTTTTTAGTGTTCTAGATCAAATGGGAAGCTCCTGGTAAACTTTTGTTTGTATTTTTTACTTTTCTTTATGATATGTAGAGCTGAATAAATCTGGCAAGACTTGATTTTCTCTTCTGGTATTATTTAATGTCATTGCCTCACTACCTGTAAAATGGCAGGGTATACTGTTTGTTGGTTTTGACTAATTATAGTGAATCACAGGAACGTAGCACAGAGTACTCAGTCCTTTTACTTACTGGCAGGGCACAGTTACCAGATGGAATTCCTTAGCAGAAATTTTCTTACAGACTTTCTGATTCTGGGATTGAGATTCTGTCTCTGTGAAATAATGCTCTTGTAGCAAATTTTCTAAGTTTCAGATGCAAAACCTAACAAGCAAAATATAATTATGGTCCAGTAAGGGAAAAATAAGTGATTAAAAAAACTTGTGGTTTTGTTATGTATACAAATTACTGTGGAAAAGAAGGTAGGTTATGCTTTCTGGTGCAAAAAATTGCAATAATAATTTATTTTTTTAATCTAAATCACATTATTCCAGGATGTCTGTTTACATTGTATAATAGTTTAGTTTTCCTTTTAAGGAACTTTCTTAATTTATTAGATAAATGAATAAATAGTGGACATAATCCAATTAATTTCAGGGTTGTTACTTCTGTCAGGTAAATTCTCTGTTTTTTCTTTCTCACACCTATATCCATAGGTTCTTCTCATGTTACTGTGTTCTTCCTTCATATGAATGAGATAGCACTTTTGGTACTACTCATATGAATGAGGTAGTACTTTATGGTGATACTTCTTCTTAGTCAAGGGAGGACTTTGTCCCTCTGTCCTTGGCATTGGTGAGGCCACACCTCAAGTACTGTGTTCAGTTTTGTGCAACTCAATTCAAGAAAGACTGAGTTGCTGGAGCGGGTCCAGAGAAGAGCAACAAAGCTGGTGAAGGGCCTGGAAAACATGTCTTATGAGGAACAGCTGAGGGACCTGGTGTTGCTTAGTCTGAAGAAAAGGAGGCTGAGGGGAGACCTTACTGCTCTCTACAACTACCGGAAAGGAGGTTGTAGAGAGATAGGCACTCATCTCTTCTCACAAGTAACTAGTGATAGAACAAGAGGGAATGGCCTCAAGCTGCACCAGGGGAGGTTTAAACTGGACATTAAATTTTTTTTTCATTGTAAACATTGTCAGGCTTTACAACAGGCTGCCCAGGGAAGTGGTGGAATCACCATCCCTGGATGTGTTTAAAAGCTGTATAGATGTGGTGCTTGGGGATATGGTTTAGTGGTGGACTTGGTAGAGTAGGGTTAATGGCCGGACTCAATGATCTTAAAGGTCTTTTCCAACCCAGATGATTTTATGAAGAGAATGACTGATCTTGTGATTTGAGATAGGTATTATCATTCTGCTCCTTTTATATTAAGATGACTACAATTCCAGTTTTTGACTGACATGAGAGAAATTCAGATTTCCCTGTTCTTCTTTAGCCATAGAAATCTCAGTAATGGCTGAATCCCAGGGAATGTCAATTTTTATCTAACTTCAGCATATTGTATAGGCATGTATGGGCGAGGTGGAATCTAGCTCTGCTTTATGAAGTGCTAAATCTTCATTCTTCCATAGAGGAAAGAGTGTGTTTTAATGGTTAAACCAATAAATGTTGGGTTTTAGTTCTTCTCACTGGGGAGGAGATGGTCAGAATAATGATACTACATACCTTTGTCATTAAGCACAGTTTCATTACCTTTTTTCTTTTTATGCAGTGAATACTTAAATTGTCTATTCATTTGTCAGTGTAAAACATTTTAATGTGTCAAATGTAGCTTTTTCCAATATATATAATATTTTAGACAATAGAAGTAAAGTACTGTAGTCTTCTTAAATGTTATTTTATCCAAGACTAAATTAGAAATTTCCATTTAAATGCACAGTAATACAAAAACTTGCCTGTTTAATTCTTCATTCAGTCACATGGGTGTGAAATCTTTCTGGAACTTTCTGGAACAGTAGAAATATCAATGCCCATCAGACTTTTAGTGGTCAAACTTCTCTTTAATTACCAGTTTGAAATCATGTAACTAACCAAATGCTTTCTAGTCACTATAAATTCTAAAATATTGTATCAGCTGAAATCTCTGTCATTTTTAATATTTAGAGTGTTTACATTCTGAAGTCATGCCATTGCCAACCACTTCATAAGCTCTTTACTAAACTTAAACATTTTCAAAATGTCAAAAGCTTTTTTTTATTAGCAGTAATGAAGTTGAAATGAACTTCAGAGATGCAATCAACTGTTTTCAAAATCATTGCTAATTGACAGGATTTTCCTCTGCTTCATGTATAAGTGATATTGTTCATATGAGATCTGTTAAAAAGAGTATTTAGGAATCATTCAAACAATCCCTAGCAGTTCCTATTTTTATATCTTTAAAACTGTTAATCATCAAACTAAACTTTCAAAATGTAATAAATCTAATCCTACTTTATGTCTGGGATAAATGAAGTCTGAAAACAATATTCAAAAAACTATCGTAGCTTTCACTCAATGGAGAAAGAAAAAAAAAAGTTTACTGGATAATATCACACTAACTTTCATCAGCACCTTTCAAGAGGTGTTTTTTGCTTACTTCAAGTAGGAAGCAGGACACAGATAAATTCAGTGGCGTATACACCCTCCTGCTTTATGTTTATACTTAAACATACTGCTATTTCTGTAGGATTTTCACAAGACACTGTAACACACAGGAAGAACTTCATGGAAAAGAGAAGAAGGGTAATACTAAGAAGATCCAGGTGTTGGTAATATGTAAAAGAAAAGCTGTAGTTTAGAGAATTTGTGGGGGAGCTGCTCATGCATATAGAAGCTATAAAATAGATGGTATTTCATTTGCATATGTAGATGTATTATTTGTTAGAGTGTGACTTTAGAATGTACGCTGTATATGTTAACTTCACTGTCAGTGAATTAAACTGTGAATAAAAGTCTGTGATGGATATTCAGGGATTAATGTTGTGAGTCAGAAGGAGGCTTTGCTTTCCAGTTATGCTATCTTCTGGGTCTTAAAATTTCATATAGATAATTTCTAAAAAATAAATTTATATCAGAAAAAAATACAAAAATACTATTTTTACAGTAGGAATTAAGATAATTTATAGCTCATTTTTTCATCTGCACAATGTCATATCTTCTCACTAGATAAAGCCATATCTTCTCAAGTAAAAGCAAGTATGTATCCTAATGAAAAATGTTAATAATCATCGGTCTTTAGTCTGAAGGATGCTAAGGAAAGCCCATATTGCTCTCTAAAACTACCTGAAAGGACATTGTAGAGAGGTAGATGCTGGTCTCTTCTCACGAGTGGCTAGTGACAGAACAAGAGGGAACAATATCCTGAGATACTGGATATTTTTTCTTGTTGGTTATAGACTAAAGGCTTTAATTTTACAAGTATTTCTTACTCATCTTGCTCAGGTTATGTATATCAAACAATTTGTTCTTCTTTCCAATATCTTTGACAGTTATTAACTGATTTTGCATGCATTGCCGGAGAAGCACAGCTGATAAAATTATTTGCCCATTCTCACTCATGAAAAGTAGATAAATCTGAAGTGAATGAACTCTCTTGAATACTAGCACAGTATGACTGGTTTAGTCCTTTTTCAGGCTTTAATCTAGTGACGCTTCCCACAGCTGGTGTTTGGTGTTTTGAGGAGTTTTTTCCCTCTATGATAAATATTGCTAAAACAATACTGTTATAAAATGTATCTTTTAACAAAGCAAAACTTATATAAAGAATGTTCTACTGTTTGGATCCTTCATATTTAAAGCATTTCATGGATCATTGCAAACATGGTAAAAAAACTGCTTTCTTCCCTTTGTATGAGTTCTCAGCTGCGGATAATAAACCTAAGTCATCCTATGTCATGAGCTTTCTCTAAGAGTGAGCTGAAGTACCATGCACGCTGCTGTAAAGGAAAAGTCTGCACTCTGAAAAATGTGCATGAAAAACACATGGAAATCACAGTGCTTAAGTCATGTCTGTTTCTCTTTTCCTAAGTAATGATATACTTAGTTTTCATTGGAAACAACACATGTGCATGTACAACACAACCTGTCTAGACAGTGTAGCTCATTTGGGGGGAAATAGATTTTTAAATGTGTACCTGTCAATGTAACATTGTAAAATAAAACCTTGAGGATCCCCAGAGGCTTTTCTTGTGGATGCTTCACTGTTCCAATGAAAGCATTTTGTTTACTTCTTCTCAAGCCTATCTCTATATTTTGAAGATTACCAAGATGACAACATGACATGCTGCATTAATTTAAACTTTTGTTTGCTGAAGAAGCTAGCAATGTGCATGATTATGATGATAAAAAGGGGGAAGAATACAGCATTTCTGTTTACCTATCTGCAGCAAATATTATTCTTTATAAGCTAAGTGTAACATTAACAACAATTTTAAAATATGATCCTAGAAAAGTGATATATTCTAAAGAAGCAGTTTAGAGCATGTGATAAAGTTGGTTATTAAGTACATTCATGCCATAGCACCTTTGGCAGGAGTACAATTATCAGCAGTTTTTGCAACGAGTAGTTGCAAAAATTTTTGTCAGACTTCTGTGCTTCCTGGCATTCATGAAAGTGATTCTGAAAGTGTTCTCACATTATTTAAATTCCAGCCTCTAGAGAAGATAAGAATAAATATACAATATTGTCACATAAGATTTTATTAAACTTCTTTTTTTTTTTTAAAACTGTGCATTCAGAACGTTAAGCAAAGGTATTTTAGTAAGACAACAATAGAAAAAAAATGCAATTAAGGAATTCAGACAGTTTGTAAGGGTATATAAGAATAGAAGTGATAACATCACTAATTCTCCATGATTCTGATAGAAGACACACACGTAAAATAATAGTTCAATGAGTAATACAGTGCATAGAATAAATGATGGGAAAGAACATCAGTGCAGGAAAGTGAAAAAAGGTAATCAAAGGGAAGTATTTCCAAATATTTCCACATGCTGTTCTGATGTGTTGAACTGACAGTCTTTCTGCATTCTCAGTGTCAGACAGAGGCATTAAAAACAGGAGAAATTGTTGATTTCTTAATCACCTTTGACACTTAAGGAGTGAAATAGTTGTTCTCACACCTCATGTAGTGCATTGTCATAGCAAGATGTATTTGGAAAGTTAGAAATTAATGAAGGAAATTCATTCTGAGTAGTGTCATACTCAAAGTAAAGAATCACAATAAGATAATGCAAGATAATAAGGGCATGAGCTAAATTCCAATTAGATGAAACACCTCCTGACCAGAGAATCTGGAAAGGGGGCAGTAAAATCACCTGAGGGTAACCTAATCTAAGACTAATTAGCCTGCTAAAAATCACACCCCTAGGAGGAGAATAAACATGCTAAAGTGAGACCACCTCTGTGTAATGAACTAGCCACTAATTGGAGCATGCACAGAAGGACATTAGTTAGGTGGCCAAAAGGTGACCAATGAACAAGTATTATGCAACTTTTCCTTGTTGTAAATTGTATAAAATCCTACAACTTGTCTGAAGGTGTGTGCTAGCTACAAAGCTCACTACATAAGTGAGTGCCTGTACATAAGAAGTTAGACAAATGCTATCTTCGACTATATTTTGGGTGACAAATATTCTAAAGGATGGGACACTTTGAGGGCATAAATACTTGTATTTTACCCAGATTATCTGTTTAGTAGGAACTTAATGTAATGAGTAGTGGTTTCTCAATAAAATCACTATTTTTGGAAGAAAAATGAAGAACCCACTTGTCCCCTGACTATCTTTTCTTCTTTAGACATCACAGTCTGAAGTACCAGGAATGAAGCAGGGAGGTGATTGTCCCCCTGTACTCAGCACTGGTGAGGCCTCACCTTGAGTACTGTGTCCAGTTCTGGGCACCTCAGTGCAAGAAGGATATCGAGGTGCTGGAGTGGGTGCAGAGGAGGACAACAAAGATGGTCAAGCAACGGGAAAATAAACCATATGAGGACCATTTGAAGGAGGTAAGTCTGATTAGTTTGAGGAAGAGGAGGCTGAGGGGAGACCTCATCACTCTCTACAACTACCTGAAACGACTTTGTAGAAAGGTTGGTGCTGGTCTCTTCTCTCAGGTAATTAGTGACAGAACAGGAGGGAATGGCTTCAAGATGAAATGAGGTAGGTTGACTAGACACTAGGAAAAAAATCTTAATGGAAAGAGTGGTGGGATATTGGAATAGGCTGCCCAGGGAGGTGGTTGAATCGCCATCCCTGGATGTGTTTAAGAATCGCTTAGATGTAGTGTTGGGGGATATGGTCTAGGGGTGAACTTGTAGAGTAGCGTGAATGGTTGGATACAATGATCCCATGGGTCTTTTCCAACCTAGATGATTCTGTGATTCTGTGTGAATTAGCAGATAACCTCACCACTTCTCAGTATAAAAGCATTGCAGTGGACCTTTTGTCAGTGAAATCAGACATCTCAGAGGTTGTTAATTGAGGATGTTTGATTTTTAAAACTTTCCAGTCTGGAATCATTTACTGGTTTTACTTGGTAGATTTATGGATTATGAAGAATATCAGTTCTGAGGAAAAGGTGTTATGGGCCTCTATTTACCTGGAGTGCTATTAGTTGTTAGTGCCAACTCATGCTTCCTATGTGACTTACTCTTTACGTTTGTCTTACCTTTGTAAAGGAGAGTAACAGTAATTTATTTTTCCTGGTTTTGCTCCTGCAGGCACAGGTAATTAAAGTGATCACTGCGTATTTTTGCAGATAATGAGTTTAGTGGATCAAAGGATGTTAGCTCACAGACCTCTGAAACATTTGTGAGAAGACTGGAAATATCAGGTGGGAACTGAAATCCGTCCAAGTGTTCTTGGATATTTGTTATTATGGAACTCTAAAAAGTAGACTTGTCTTCTCTGGAGGGAACATCACCATCTGTTTCTGTACATCCTTTCTGTATTCTTTCTTAATTCACATTGCCACCCTCTTTGTCTTGCCATGCTTAATTAGTAAATATATTTGATAATAGGTCATGTTCGTTTGTCTTACATTTGTGCGTATCAGGAGTAGTTCCACTGAAGTACAACTTAATATGCTAGATTCAAACTAATGCACTAAACTCAGATTCTCATTCTTTACCTAATGCCTTTGTCTTCTGTCTCTTGTTCTTTCTCTTACTATGTTACAAAGATGAATGTTTTGTAATATTTTGTTTTCTACTGTCTTTTGTTATTAACTGATTTTTCTTTCCTCCTCTTCTACCTCTTCCCTTTCTCAAACCTTGCCTGAATAAATTGGATTGACTTCTTTTGCTATATTATTTAGATATCCAAGTTTCAAAATAGATCTGAGATAATCATTTAATGTTCTCTGTACTGATACTTTTCAGCTGTAGCTCTTTCACCCACAGCTTGAAATTACTAATCATTAAAAACATCCCGCATGTTTAAACTCCCTACTCATTAGTTTTGACATAGAACAAGCTAGATAATGCAATAGAAAGCAAGAAAAAAAGCACACCCTCATACTGTGCAATGAACACATTGCAAGCAATGGTATAAAATACATTATGAACTACAAATAATGAAATACGATTTTCATGCCTCTTATTATTATGGAAAAAGAAGATGTTTTGATGAATTATGGTCATTTGCTTTCTGTGAAGTCACAAGTTAGACTGATCCTACCAGGATTAGAACTGTTATTTGTAACTAGGTTGCCAAATTAATGAGGTTATTTGAATTCATGATAAGAAATTAATATTGATATTTAGATACAGGGTATTTCATGTGGTAGTGGCTCATCACTGGTAAGGAGAAAAATGCTATAAATACTACAAATTATGACAGAGTCTAAAACAAGTGTTTCTTTTACTTGGTCATATTTCTGATGAAGGAAAAAATGACTGGCAAAGCAGAATCTGATCACTGATGCTGTTTGTAATGAAAGACATACTTCCTTAGGGTCAGATTTCAGCCTCTGATTTTCAGCTTACTACGGTGCAGCAAGATCAAAATGGGATCTAACACCAGTGTTAGATAGCAGGCATTAGAAAATGTAGGCAACAACAGTTATTGCACACAGAACAGACAATTCATTCCTTGATATGAAAAAAAAAGGTTATGAAGTGGTGAAAAATTATGGATTTGGAAAATCAGTATAGTTGGACAGGAAGTCTCATATGAACTTTTGCATTCAGACCATGAAATATAATCACAGATCATGAAAGAATGGATCTCAGAAGTGACTTCTGTTGATTTCTGCTTTGTTCTCAAAGTGTTGTTGGCCAAGAAAGTAAAAGAAAAGCACCAAGTGAATTTTGTTTACATAGGAGAACTTTCCTAGTCAGACTAATAAAATGCTGTTTAAATACTTTCATTAAGAATGTGACCTTAGATTATGTTCACTTAAACTCCATCCTATCTAATTGACAAGCGAATGAATATGAGCCAGCAGTGTACCCAGGTGGCACAAAGGCATCCTGGCCTGTGTCAGAAATGGTGTGACCAGCAGGAGAAGGGAGGTGATTGTCCCCCTGTACTCAGCACTGGTGAAGCCTCACCTTGAGTACTGTGTGCAGTTCTGGGCACCTCAGTACAAGAAGGATATCGAAGTGCTGGAGTGGGTGCAGAGGAGGGCAACAAAGATGGTCAAGCAACTGGAGAATAAATGAAGGAGATAGGTCTGTTTAGTTTGAGGAAGAGGAGGCTGAGGGGAGACCTTATCACTCTCTACAACTACCTGAAACGACTTCGTAGAAAGGTTGGTGCTGGTCTCTTCTCTCAGGTAATTAGTGACAGAACCAGAGGGAATGGCTTCAAGATGAAACGAGGTAGGTTTAGACTAGAGACTAGGAAAAAAGTCTTCAAGGAAAGAGTGGTGGGATATTGGGATAGGCTGCCCAGGGAGGTGGTTGAATCACCATCCCTGGATGTTTTTAAGAATCACTTAGATATAGTGTTGGGGAATATTGTCTAGGGGAGATCTTGTAGAGTATGATGAATGGTTGGACATGATGATCCCATGGGTCTTTTCCAACCTAGGTGATTCTATGATTCTATCTGACTTAAACCAAGGTGAAAAGGAATATTGCTCACCTCATTAAAGAGGACATTCTAAATGCACCTTCTTACCCACTGCGAAACAGAGCTATCTAAGGCAAAGCTCTTTAATTACAAATTTGTCTCGTGAACAATTTTGCATTTACCACGGAGTAGGAAGGGGCACAAATCACAGTCACACCCAGTGACTCATCTATGGTGACTTGTTACTCTGTGATATATTTCTTCTAGTTTTAGCATAGTTGAAGAAGGGATTAGGTCAGAACTTGGTATCTACGTTAACTTAAGACTTTTACACCTAAAAAAAACTTTGGTATGTATTCAGCCTATGACATTGTCTATTGGTAGATATGTCTCTTGTAGGATTGTTCAAAACATCTCACGAAATCGCTCTGGTAAAAAAATTCTCCATAGGTACTCTTTTCATGTAAGCAATCAGTAAAGTTGAATTCTGAGGCTAGAATTCTGATATTTTTGTTTCCTCTAATCTTTTCCAATTTCTCAGCATACAGATACAGGGGTGCAAGGGTAAAAGAAATATCTTTCAACTTGACTACTCCCGAGCCATTTCAGAAAAAAAGGAAGATGGCTGCTGAGGGTCACAAGAATTTAAATGTAGTTTGCAATGACAGATAATGGGATGTAACTATGTGCATAATAGTGATACATTACACTGCCCTAAAAACTTATGTTTTATGTGAATCTGCTGTGTGAAGGAAGATTCACATGTTCACCTGCAATTTCTGCTGCAGTGTCATTTCAAATAACATATCCAAATACATAGGAAAAAAAAACAACAAACAAACCACAAACAAAAACCACAACACAACCCCCCCCACACACACACAAAAAAAAGACCAAAACACAACAAACACACCCTTTATGATTTAGAGTATTTTTTTCATTTAGGACATTTATTTTTTTTTTTTCTTTAAAAGTGGACATTGCACATTCAGTAAGACTGGAGCTAGTTTCTTATTAAATTCTTCCAGAAAACAATAACAAATCTATGTATTCTCAAGAGTCCTTCAAATACGTTTGTTTCAGAGAAGCCAGTCCTCATAGTATATTGCTGCCTTCATCTTCAGAACAGGGAATAGTTATAAGAACTGTATGAAAAAATGCAGAAATGAGCAAAAACTTTATGTTGGACTTGGCTTCTCCTCATACAAAGAATCAAACCCAGTTATTTAAGGAAATTTACAAGAAACCTAAGGCCAGCTCATAGTTTGACACTGGCTGTATTTTGACACCCACTGCTCTCACTGTATCACATGTCCTTGCTGCACTGAATCAGCAGCATCTCTTGTCACTCACCTCAAAAAAGGTTTGCTGCTGCAGATATTTTTCAGCAGAATAGGGTATGAGTAAGGGAGAAAGAGAGGGAAACCTTTGAAAAGTTTTTGAAAGAAATAAAAAACAAAAGGGAAGGCAATGAAAGAAGCAAGCAGAGAATATAAAAGTGAAGGTGTGGGCTGGGCTGGTGGGAAATAAAGAAAACTGCATATGGGTGGGAAATTATTATTTTCTGAAAGTTTATAAAAATAGCTGGTAAACCTGAAAAGGAATCATAACTGAACCAGTGCAGGAAAACTGATCTATCTTTATGCATGTTTTTTGTAAAAGAATATAAAGGGAAATCACTTTTGATACAGGGGCTCCCTAACCCTGGAATAGTCTCTCCATCTGTGTGTAGCAGCTCTGTGAAAAATACTGAAAGAGACAAATTACTCCAGAAGCAGTTAGTTAGTCTCTGTTGCTGTGCTATTTTGCTGTGAAGTGTTACATTCTTAAGAATAGCAACACAGATGGGTGCTCAGGAAAATATTTTTATACTTGCATATATAAGGATAGGAACTTGCTAGTTTTTTTTGTTCTTAGCAAGAGCTCAGAAGCACCCATCTGAGTATATTTGCAACTTAATCACAAAATTCCTCTGTTAATTTGTGCAGTTTGCTGTACCTCCTTCCATGTATTAAGTTTTCCTTAAATCAAAAATCTTTAAAGATCATTGTCCCATTATTCTTCAGTGCTGCTGACATGTTTGATTTATGTTCTTTTAAATGTCCTGTGTTTAGTCCTCCCTGAGAAGCTGAAAGACAAACCTAAATAAAATGTGATCTAGTTGCAGGGATATCAGAGTCATAGCTGGATAAAGGGTTAGGGAGAATGCTGCAGCACTGCAGCACGTGAACTTGTGTCACAGGAACTTCACTTGCAAAATCTGACAAAAGATGGCTACACTTCTTTCAGTTGTCAAAGATGACACTGGTCTTGTCTACATGTCCATTTTCCTCTTGCAACCCAGAACTGATTTCATGACAGTGTTGAAAACATATCAGACCTTTATTTTATGCCAGAAGAAGATAGCACACCCAGGAGAAAATGCTAAGTCTATTACATCGAGGTATTGCATCCCTAAATTATATCACGGCAGGCATTGACCTTCATGGCTAGGACATAAAAATGGGTTTAATTCTAAAATAATGTGTTTCAAAGCATCTTGGGAATCTACTCACAGAGAACACTTCACATGAACTATCTTTCTTTGACAGTTTGTCTCCTTTTTGAGCTCTATGTTTTTCTCTTTCATCTTTCTCTAGCTTTTATTACCACTTGCTCTATTTAAAGTATGCATATGAAGGGACAGTGATGCCTTCAGAAAAAGAAAAACATTCTATATCAAGTTACCTATACCACATGAGACACAATTTGCTGTCAGTCTTTTTTTGTTGTATTTGTTACTTTATTTTTTACCATTGATTCTAGCTCAGGCAAGAATTTAAATGACTGCTAATTTAAGAAAAATGTGAGTCCCATTTACTGGAGAATAACAAACATTTACTTGAAAACAAGCGCTGTTATGAAGCTGTGGTTGAGGCTGATCTCTTTGTTAAGTTTCTTTTAAATATTACCTAGGAATTCAAAGACAAACATAGTCATGGTCATTCAGAAATTTGAGAAACTGAACTCTGATAAATCCAGAACGAGCCAATGTTCCTGAATAATGTGTATATTAAAAACAAAAGCAGAGTAATTGAAGATATTCAGTTTCTTAAATTCTTTATGCTAGAAGTCATGGTTTGATTAATGTTTCTGCTAGAATGAATTTAAATGAAATTATTTATTTTTTGGAACTCCCAGAATCATGGGATCAAAGCCATCTAAGTATTGCATAAATTAGTTGGGAAAAAAAAAAAGATGAAAACACTTTAATTTTTAAAATATTAATTAAAAAACCCTATGAAACTCTTTCTTATATAAAAATAGCAGAATATATATTTGATGCATGTCCTGTAAAATATATAATCATGTTTGTATGTAACAAGTAGCAGGATAGTAAGTCTGTTAATATAATTTCTTTTGATCCTATGTAAACTACAGGATGCAAATACCATTATTCCCTTCTTGTCTTTGGCTTCAAGTGGCTCATTCAGGTTTTTATTATGTATTAATTAATTTCCCTGTAAGTCAAATAGTTCAGTTTTGTGACACTGGTACTCCTTTTGTTCATGCTGTGAACTTCATTTATCTGTTATAAGAACAGGCAATGAAACAGAAGTCGTTTCACCCTTAGGAAAAAAAGAGACAAATTCACTGAGTTTATTTATGAGATCTCAGAATTTGAGCAAATTTTAAAGGGGAAAGACAATTAGAGTCCTGGCAGACAGTTTGATCAGAGTTTTCTTCTAGTCATCTGGGTATCTGAGAAATGCCTCATTAGTCCTTTCAAAGCAAGTGATGGTAGTATATTATATTACAAGGATAAGACTGCTATTTCTCTACAGTTATTATTTGTTATTAAATTAGAAAAATGTTGATTTAATGATAGCAAAATTAAACAAGTGTATAAATATTTTTGAAAGGATAAATTCTTACTACAGTATCTCAGAAACTTTACCTGTCTTTATAGAACTTCCTCATATCATATACGTTATACTCAGCAATCCACTGTGAGATGTTGATAAAATCTCTTCCACTCTTTCTGTTCCTTACATATCTGTAAAGGAAGTTCTTTCATTTGTAACTCTGCAGAATTAGATTTTAATCTTTTGAGGCAGGAACTATCTCTTATTGCACAATGGGGCTGGGACTACCTATCCTGATTACTGTCTGTGAGATATATTGTAGAACAAATAATTTAATAAACATGTATTCTTAATTAAAGCAACTCAGTCATACTTGCACATATTCAGTATCATGGAAATTGTGGACCTGAACTGTTACAAAGTGAGGTGATGGGAAGGTAAGTATCTGCTAGCATAAACATCATTCTTAGAATATTGAAACTTAATTACATAGACTTCAGTTCTTGAATGCAAAACAGGCAATAAAAGATGGAAGAATATGTAACAAGGGCAAGAAAAGAGGAGGAAACATCTGGGAGTTCAATTTGTGGAGGAAAAACATTGGTTAAGGAGTTTTAATATGAAAGTGTAATCAAGGAAATAAAAACCTAGGACTGTCATGGATAATATGATGGCATATTGTTTTATCATATTTAAAAACGTATTTAAAGCCTTATAACCACTTTGGAAGGAATTATTGGTTTGTTACGGTTCCACTCTGAATGTACTTGCCAATGCCCATGAACAGCAACCAGAGTTCCTTGGATGGGGGCTCATGCTGCTTGCATTGAAGAATGTTGTGTTCAGGAAGTCAGTCATGCTTACAGACAAGGCTCAGCAAAAATAAAACTTTTTCCAGTCCAACACTGGCAGACTATTTTTATTCCTTATCAGTATGTGGTGATCCATATATGTGTTCTGAACTGTGTGCATAACTGTATACATAACACACAGTGGAAATTTATCATGAGATGGGTGTGAGGGCATTAGAAACAGAAAACCAAAGCTGCCAGACTGCCCTGGATTCAGAAGCACATCTACCTCATCCTCATCTCTCAGTGCAATGTACAATTTTATACCTATGAGGCTCCTTCATACACTCCAAGTGTTGTCTCCTGCCTTCTCTCATTCAAGATTGCTGAAGTATGCTGCAAATGTCCTGTGTCTCAGGGATATATATGTTGGGACCAGTGAGGGAGAGCAGGGATTGTTTTGTGATCAATTTACTACTGGATAATTTCCTTATTCTGGGGGAGGGGTTATGAGATGATTCAGTGTTTAGAGCAAGGTGGGTCTGCTGCAACAGAGGGTGGTCTGTATGAAGATGATTTGCTGTGTAGAAGCCACTTTACCTTGTTATCCTAATGGGGAACCAGAAACATGAGAATGTGTGGAAGGGAGGAGGATTCATAAGAGCATTATTCTTGAAAGCAAACAGTTCGTAGACTAGTTTGGATAAGAAGAGTGAGGAAAGCATCCAGAGTTCTTAGCTGTTGAGAAGGATGGTCTATAATTGTCAGCCTGCATATTGCTAGCTTTAGAAACCTTGGAGGAAAGATCAGGGGAAGCTAGAAAAGGGGTTTGTTCATTCTTCTTTCATAGAGTTAAAGCAGTATCATCTTCTGTACTATTCATTCTTCCAGCTGTCAGTATTTGGTAGGGGTAGGGCTTTTTCACAGCCATCTACTCCTACAGCAGCCATAAAGATGCTGTCAGTGAAACATGATGGAACCAGGAGAACATTGGTGGTTGGGGAAATGTGTTGTGAGGGAAAATGAAGAGATGGGGATAGACCAGAATCTGAGACATGTGATGGATAGTGGGGAGGAAACTCTCATACTTGTCATACTCTCATCTTGTCTCATTTGAAAACTTAAAGTCCTTTGAATGAGAGGGTAAAATACCTCCTACACATTCAGAACAGGGCACAATTTTATTTCAAGGCTCCCATTAGGCAAAGCATCTCTACAAGATAACATCCAGAGGCATAAATGTGCTTAAAGTATACATTATGAATAAGAATAGACTTAACATGTGGTGGTTTATGTTTTTTTTCTGAATAGCAATCTAATTCAATATATTTATCCTGAAGGAAAATGCTGGTGTTTCTGTTGTTACTTAGTTCAGAATAGGCATGGCTTGTAGTATAACAGAGGTTTGAATCTAAGATGGGAAATGATGGCCATCTGCTGTGGAGGTCCAAAAGGGGACAAATACATAAGAAAGCATAGATTTCTGAGTTCATATTACAGTAGGAGTAAGAAGCCCCAGCTTTTCATAAAGCTACTGCTCTTTCTCTTTTAGAGGCAGCTGCTTTGGCTCAGAACCATTATGAACTCAAACAGCATGTAACAAATAGATGTCTGGACTCAGAAGCCATAATGGTTTATAGCCATAATTTCACATCTCTTTCTCTTTCACTCCTCTGCCTTCTGGTGCCTCTTTCTCTTCCTTCTGTTTAACATAAAATAATTATAAGGAGGAAAATGTGGTGTTTCTCAGATGAAATATCACAATTAGAATGTGAATACTGAATGAAAGACATATTTTCTGATAAACAGCCTAAGAAGGGTCTCATGTAAACAAGGAGATCCCCTCATATTTCATTCAGTTTAGAAGGATTCAAGTGAGAGGCAATACCTCTTCTTCAGTCCTCTGAGGTGGCTTTTTTCACTGAAAGGTGAAATGTCAGGTATGGTTTACTACCCTCTTGTGCACTTTCAGAGGTGAAGTTACAGGATGTTGTAAAGAATATGTTGTATACGAATTTATTCATACTATATATAACTATTCTTATACTAACGTATGCAATATGCAATAGTATGTAGCACTGTATTCTGTATAACTCTTCTTTCCTACATCAGAATATATGAAATATGTTTTTCAACCTTGGACACACCTAAAAAAAGTCTATAACTCTATTTATTTTTCTTTTAAATCCACAGCCTATTTGCAAGATGTCTCTCATGCAATCACATGTACATATCATTAAGCAATAATAGGTAACCATGTAGAAAAGGGTTTTACTTTAACAGTAAGTGTTTTTTATTGAGTGCAGATGGTAATTTGAGAAGGTTTCCATTTCAAGAGTATTCAGTTTCATTTCTATAGCCATAGTTACTTTTGTACATTATACATAAAATACTTGAAATTTCAAATTGCTGTTACAGTCTTTCTCTCTTTTTTCTTTTTTATAGGAATACTAGGCACAGTTCATCGTTGCATGTGAACCAAAATATACCCTGGTGCTTCTTTGTAACCATACACTAAAAGCAGACACTTACATACATCTAGACAAAAATCTATCAAAATTGAATATTTGTTATGATAATGACAGTGAACTGCAAGTGGCATGCTGTTGTAAAAAAAAAGATAGCAGAGGTAGGGGACATGAGTTCTTCAAGACAAAGACTGCAGGGCAAATTCACTATGCAATGCTCTGTTTCTTATCAAATGTGTTACTAAATGAGGCTTATAGCAGAAAAGCAGCACTACTTGATTATATGAGTTTAGATGGAATTTTTTTAAGACATAAAGAACAGAGCTAAATTCATGGTGGCTATGATGAGACTGTGGCAAATGTATTACATGATACACTCATTTATCCTGTTCCTTCAGTGATCCCTAACAAGAATGTGACCATGCAGGGGCACTGCATCCCCTTTTTCCCTTTTCACTTTGCCTTCCTTTCTCCTGACGCAAATCAGGTTGGTAGGTGAAGTATGTGGTAGTGCATGCATTCTTCTTTGCAGGTATTGAGCCATGATGCCGCTGGATCTCATATCTAAATGTGGGAGTTAGAGAGACTTTCCTGGTCCTCTAGTTTAGGCTTAGCCAGAGGGACTTAGTCATTACAACATTTGTTTTAGATTCTTAACAGGATGCAGAGCTGGAGCTACTACTCCTACTCCTGTAAAAGGAATTTGGGGAGATTCGTAACTCTGATCTGGACTCGTAACAGCCAGCTGGCTGAACAGGGGACCTCTTTTTAACCTGTAAGTAACCACAGATCTTGTTAATGGTGATTAGTAGGCTAAATATCTTGCGTTTAGGTTAAATAAAAGAAGCAGAGAAGCTCCATGTAGAGCAAAACAGCTGAAAAAAATAAATTAGAGCAAAAAGCTTCTCATGGGAAGTGAGAAAGAATGATTTCTGAGAAGTGATAAAAAAAAAAAGTGTAGTTTTATTTTGGTTTCCTCTATGTGTGTATGAGACCAAAAGGAGAAAGCAAGCAAGCAGAGCCAGTCATTTGTGCCAAGACAGTGTGAAAGATGAGATTCCTTAAGTCATAAGACTGTCTGAAAAAGTAGCCTTGGAAACCATTTTATATGTACATCCCCTGCAAGGAATCAGGATTTCATGCTGTTTTTTAATAACAATTGAGAGAGAACTAAAAAGTAAATAACAGTAATATCTTTTATTTTCCTCCCAACTCCAGTCTAATTCCCACAGAGAAAAATTAAACTGGATGCGGGTAGGCCAGCCCAGGATGAGTGCTAGAGAACACGATTTCAGACTATGCTATCAGAGTTTTGATCCTCTCAACATAAAATTTCTGCTAATCTCTAACAGACTTGGTTTTTGGATGGCAGTTTATCATTTGTGTGTTCCAAACCACTGTGAAAATGTGACTCATCAGAGAATCAGTTTGTGAGAAGATTGTAAAAGTTAATGCCCCATTACATAATAAACTATAATACCCTTCTCTTGTTAGTGTTTGCAATAAATGACATTTATTGACCCTATCATGAAGCATCTGGTCTCAAGTCAAGAACGTTGTCATAGTGCAAATGTAAGGACTTTTGGGCTAAGACACATACTGACATATCAAATGTCATAATTTTTTATGCTGTTGCAGTGAAACATTAAACATGTGAGTGTCAGAGACATCCACAGGCAAAATAAAAATTTACTTGAATCATTTAGCCATAGTCTTACTATAAACTGCATGGGAAAGATAGAGTAAGCTCTGAGGGATGTGACTAACTAGCTGCTAGTTGTCACTTAAGGTTAGAAGACTAAATGAAGAATATTTGGTCTTAGTAAATATCAAGAAAAACTCTGGTGCTATCTTCTGCAGAAACTTTTGGGTTTGCTTAGTAAAAGAGCTAAATGGAACTGCATTCCAAACCAGAAGGAATTGTTAGAGCGGGCAGGAAGAGCTGAAAATGAGGTCAAAACCTTTCTCATTTGCTTGGGTATTGATGACCAATAGTTGTAAGATTTTATGCCTTGTTTGTACTATATGTTTCTGTTGGCTTCTGACAGAAATAAGAATAGCATGCTTAAATTGTTATTTGCATACAGTTGAACAGAAGGCTGTCATGTGGAGCCAGGGCAAGAAATAAATGGACTTAGATACAAGCTGTTTGGAGGGAACAGGAAGACAAATTCAAGCTCGAGGAGAATGACTGTAAATTGATGACTGCTAGAGTACATTTTTTCTCCAGGACTGAAGTGGTCCTGATATGCTTGGGTTAGCTAAAGATGCATTATACTAGACTGTCTGATGGTAATTAGAATGAAGTTTCTAGGCAGATGATTTAATTTTTATATTTATGAAAATTTCTTCTGTTGGTTCATGAAAATGACCTCATGGATGTATAAGAAATTGGGTAACAGAGTCTGGTCAATCTTCATATCTTATGCCAGAAGAGTCATTTAATTTAAACTTAATATAAGGTTTGGTTCTGCAAAGTAATTTTGAGTATGTTCAGCAAGGGATTTCCTTCTATGTCACTGGAAAGAAAAGTGTGTGACTTATTTTATGCTTTTATTTTTGAAGTTACAAAAACCCTGCCTGTTATTAAAATACATGTTTCAGACAATAGCAGCAAGAAAAAAATTTAAATTCTGTGGTGCTCTTCCCTCTGTGTAATTATTGTCTAACTCCAAAGATGTTGTGTACATTATGCTGTAAAAGGGTGATAGTCCTTTTATAGTTCTAACCGATAGACTTATTGCAGATAGCATCATATTGCTCTTCTGGACTCATGGTTGCCTTACTAAGAATAACTAATAATCAGCACTTGATCCCCTTTCATTGTCAAGAAACTCTTGAAGTCATTTCCTCTACTGATTGTCCACACAGAGGGTAAAATGTTAAGCAGATATTCTGTGGTGAAGCAGATATTCCAATGAGCTCGACTGCAATGAATGCTTCTGTTATTAATATAGAGATGCCATAGCTCTTCAGACCAACGTGATTTTTGAGAATTCTCTGAAACAGTGGCCTGAATGGAGGGGAAATACACAACAATATCAATGTTCCCCTTCACATATTGTTACTGTAGTATTATAACCGGCTTTAAGCATAGCCATAGGCAAACTAAGCAGTTGCCTAGGGCAGTAAGTAGTAGTCTGGTGCAGCCAAACATTTCTCTGATTGCTTTTGTTAGTATGAATGTCTTGTCTTTGCTCTGGGTCCACTTTCATCTTGGGTACCAACTTACCTCTTTGGTGCTGGAGCAAGAGATAGAACTGTAGCAATTTGCTATCAGCACACTGATCCAAGATCATTCCTTATTTTTCCCATTTCCTGCATAGCTAAAGCCAGACACACATCAGGGAGGTGATAGTTTCCTGGCCCATTGGGTGAATCCATGATCTTTTGGCGATGAAGTGAAGTCTGCTGTCTTCTTACACCGAGCTGTTTGGCTGTCCTATGTGGCTAGTCCAGCACATGCATAATCTCTTGCTTTGAATTATCTTAAAAAAAATATACAAAGCATCTCCTATCTTAGGGATGTGCAAAAGACATGTGTATGTGAACTGTTCTGCATTTGTAGGAACAGTTTTGACAGACTATTGAAGGTGTCCTATCTGTCTACATTCTGGTCTATTCAGGAGCAGCAACCACCTGGGGAGTCTTTGGGATAGCCAGATTCTCTATGCAGGATGCTAATTAATAGTTGAATTGCGAGGATTACCTTACCCATTTGTCTAGGCATGGCAGGAGCTATCTGGGAGATTCTCCAAGACTGTAACTGTTAAATGTTTTCCTGTGAGGGTGGGGAGGAATTCAGTTAATCCTGTTTCTCAAGTGAGTTCACTGGTTCATCTGTGAAGAAAGTAGCTGCTGAGTTTCTGCACCACCCAGGGAACTTGTAGCTAAATGCTCTGTGTGTGCACATAGACACAGCCCTGGTACCCAGATACACCAATTTATGACTGTAGGACAACTGAATTCTTCTATCAGTTACAGTGTGAACTTTGCAGCTTTTGCTCTTTTGCCACATGAAGCTGAGTACCATAAAGGTTGCTAAAATAACATCCTTCCCTAGTAAGTTGTTTTGTTCTTACTCCTATGTGAAAGAGTTCTTTTTCCTACACCTTTGAAAAGCCTGGAGATAACTCTGAATGTAGCTTTGAGGATTCACTGGACCTCCTGGGAGTATTTATTGGCTTGTTTATCATATATTTGTGTGCTATTTTGAAAAGCTGGTTTACTTCTTGCATCTATTATAATTCTGTTTTAAAGCCTGAACTCTAAACTAGCCTGCAGTGCTGGAGCTTGGCACATTAAAAAAAAAAAACACACAACCAAAAAACCCCAAACAAACAAACAAAAAAACCCCAAACAAAACAAAAAAAGCACAACAAAACAAACAAACAAAATCACACACACAAAAACAAAACAAACAAACAAAACAAAAACCAACACAAAAAAAAAACACCCAAGAAACCAAAAACCCAACCAGGAAAAAACATTATTAGTTGTCATTACTTGAAACTGGCTGTGGGGTACTGATTTGACATAAGGAGAAAAAAATTTGAGAATATTTAAACATTAGAATGTGTTACCCAGGGAGATTGTAGAATCTCTGTCCTTGGAGATTTTCCCAGCCCAACTGGACAAAGTCCTGGGCAACCTCTAATACAGTGTTTGCTCTGTGTAAAAGATTAGACGTAAAAATCTCTTGCAGTCTCTTCCAGCCTGATTTATTCTATGTCTCTGTGACTCTGTGAGAACTGGAGAAAGTAAGCAACTGAAGTGAGGAGATAGCCATATGGAAAAAAAAAAAGTTTTTCATAATAGGTTTAATCTAACATTTTATTTTGCTGCCTTCTTTATTTTAAAACTGGAACAAACATCTCTGTGGACTCTCAGTTATAGCCAAAATTTACTTTTAATTAGAATATTGTATGCAAGACTTTTTTTATTTCACCAGAGTGGAAGAATTGGTTTAGTCATTTTTAGTGTGCATGTCCACACTGTACACAGTGTCATTTTCTTAAGATGACAAGTAAAAAATTAAGAGAATCCAACAAAAAATGAAAGAAAAGGGACACAGAAAGTGGTAATAATACTGTGAAAAGGTTTGCCTTTTGTTTACTTCACCTACTTTACTATACCAGCTTTTTCACAAGGTGTTTCCATGTAATGGAGTTACTTCTGCAGAAAATTGGAATAACATTATGGCAAATCTAGTTCAAAAAGGACTTTTTTATCTACTTTTCAGAGCAGGATCAGGTCCATAAATCATAGCAACACTGTTCTGAAGGGAAAAAGATTTTCCAATGTCATACACGTTCCTAACAAGAAGAATTGCCTAAGGAAGGTATTTATGAAAACGCTAACCAGAAGTGTAAGCCAGGAGAATTCTTCTGGTGAAATTGGGGTAATATATCAAACTGACAGAAATAAGACAGTAGGGTTTCTTTTAATCAATGAGTTCTGTGTAATTAAATGTGGTGTAACCAAAGACTTTTGCTGCAAAGAAATGAAAATATAGATGTATTTACATATTTGTTATCATACATCTTTGGTAAGAGTGAAAAATAAAATTACAAGGGAGGGAAAAGTATATTTGTTTTTTTCATGGGTAATGCATAAACCCATAGCTTTCTTCAGTGCATGTTGATAGGACCAGTCAAAGCTCTTTAAATCAGGTGTTCTCTGGTTACAGAGAAAACAAGGTAGATAGACAACAGGTAATTTAACATACTAGGTCATGCAAATCATAAGCAGAGACAGGAATAGTTGGGAATATTCCCATGTATTCGCTATTTTTTTTTGCCATTCATGGATAATATTCAGTGTGAAGTAAACAAAATTCATGGAATATTTCACAGCTATTCTTGAAACTCAGCATCATATATGAAGAAAAAGTTACTTTCTTCGAAGTGTTTAAAATACTGTTTCAAATCATTGTTGTTAAAAACTGAATAGTTCAATCATGAGGGCTAAAGGGCTATATGGTAGGATAGCAAGCACTGCAGCATGTGGGTAAATTAGATGTTTAATTATTTCATAGTATGGTGTCTTGGAGTAAACATGGTTGTTGAGTATGTTTCAAATATAGCTTCTTGAATCGATTATATCCAATGCGGAAAGTTGATTTATGTAATGAGTTAGCATGGGATATTCAAGTGTTTGCATTGCTTTTTTTATTGCATTTAAAATAAACAAAACTAGCAAAAACATGTCTATATTCAATACAAAGTCAACTTTCATGAGACCCTTAGGTTATAAACCACCTTGATATATGCCCAGCCTTGAAATGTCAACTGATTTCCATGGACTTATGAATATATTTTGCTTTGCATTCTGCTGTTTTTTCAGGGATGATCTTTTAACCACCTTTAAAATAACTTTTGTCAAAATTAAAAACTCCTAATTCAGGGTAAATCACCAAGTCAATAAGAATTTAGTCTGAAGACTCACTTCAGGATTTAACTCATTCCATTTTATCTTGCCTACATCAAAGACAATTAGATTTCTGCAGTGCTGCTAAGTAACCTTTTCCTTTCCTAAGTGTTTCCTTTTGCAGCTATCCGTCTGGCTCATTTTCTCCACATTGATTTCATTTACAGTGACAAAAAGGGAAGGCAGATATGCAATATTTCCATACTGATTCATTGGTAGGAAAGAAATGTTTTAATGCCATTTCTCCGGGGCTGAAGTTTTTCACCTTTGCCTACCTCTTAGGTCTGTTTACTGAGTGAGATATCACCCAACAGAAAATAAAGGTGAGAATGTGAGATAACTACAGAAATATAAGCTAGAGTTAGTCTGGGAACCTGGTGACAACATTCTCTATTCTGACAGCTGTTTCAGAATACTGTTGTTTCAGAAAGCCAGCAGTGATGGATGCCTCTGTTTAACATTAACCTGATGCTTTTGACATACATTTATGAACCTAACTGTAAACTTGAACTTAGGATAGTATCAGCCTTTGCTTGTCTCAAAGCAAACTTCCTGATGAAGGATCATCAAGTTTACATTTCACTGGATTAAAAATGTCTTTGGGAATGCCCAGGAACATAAAACTGATGTGTCTCCTACTGATTGTTCAAAAGCTTCTTTATACATGAAAAAATCCACAAGTTGATGCACATAATGCACAGATAGAATACCCAGTCTCTCTGGACTACCATTTTACAGGATTTTTCATGGACTACATTTTAGTAAACACTCTTAAAAAAACAAAAACAAAAACAAAAACCATATATATCCTATTTCCTGGAATGAAAACTTACAGTTTTCCACGCATGAGAAGCAATACCTGCTCTCACAAGCACAGACATCTGAAGTAACTATATTAACTCTCTAAAAGTTGATATTGAATGCTGAAATAAAAATTTTGCAGCTTTTATTTAAGATAATTCTTTCCCATCAGAGAATTCTATAATCACGTTTGGAGCATGTTGCCCTTTACATTGGAATGTATGAGGGGAAATGTCATACTTTGGGCCTTGATTTGATGGAAGCATGGTCAAGTCTATCAAAAGCCCTGGGAAGGTAAATTTTCCAGTTGTATATGAATATTAATGGGGGTTGAACATTTAAAAGTTATATTCCATAACACAGAAGTGACTATAGGTTTTACTTTATGTTTTGGATCACCACTGTGGATCATTGTAGCTTTTTGTTTTCACCTGTGCACTTCCCAGAGCAAGTGAATTGTAGCACTTAATTCCTGCATATAGGATGCTGTGTGACAGCTTTGTTTGTAATCAGGTTTTTTAGTACTGAGCCAGTAGGTTTTGAGAATTTCATCCAAAAGTTGCATCCTGAGAGGAACTATCATGGACAAAAGGGCTTAAGCTGAACTTAATCAGGATATAATAGGCAATGAAAACCTTCCTCATCATCTCCAAGCTAAAATGCTACTGTGATATTTATGGGTCTTTCATACACATTTTTGCATGAACAGGCACAAAAACTGACTCACCAGAAATTACAGTTTTATAGTATGATTTGAGACCACAAGGGTATCAGGATGTCTCTCTCTTCTGGCTATCTCCTGTGGAATCACCATCTCTGCAAACATGGACCCAATAATTGGAAAAATCTCTTGGACTTGTTCTTTCAATTTGGGTCTTCTTTTGTTTGGGAGGAGAGTGGGACAGGAGAGACACAACCCTGCAGACATCCAGGCCAGTGAGGAAGGAGTGGGGGAGGCACACCAGAGCAATTACCGATCAGTTTTCCTGTATAAAGGCCATCTTGATTTGTTCCCCATCTGCACCTGGCCTAGTGCAGGTATGTAAACCGGGGTAAGGTGGTTGATGTACTTCAGTGTGCTGACTGTAGGGTAATCTTCCACAGACTGCTTACCTTTACTTTCCAACAGTCACACCACTGCCAGGACAAGTTCAGACTCCTTTTTTCCTTGGTTTTCACATCAGCAACTATGCACTAACTGAGTCCTCAATACAGTTCCTTTCCAGTATGCCATTTGTCATCACAAAAAAAGGGAGCAAATTAATTTCAGTGCCCTCTCTTGACTTATGGCTTACCCAGTTCATTGCAGCAGTAACTAATTCACACAGAGTATTTCCAGGGTAGAGCTACATATTTTATGAGCCCCCTTTCTGAGATGCCATTAAAAACTCCTTTTATCAGGTTGACTGCTTATGCTATTTTCATCAGAGACAACAGCAAAGTCTACATACTCTACCGTTTTCAGGCATAAAAAAAAAAAATCCCAAAATACAGTCAGTCTAAGCACAGAAACATGGCCCATATGGATTTTTACATTCCACAGTGCTCTTTATATGCTATTAATATATATAATACATGTGTTCTGTGGACATTGCATAAGATTTGTTTTAAATATGAAACAATAGAGGAATGGCATCAGCCTGTGGCTTTGGTGGGTTTTTTTTTTTTTGGTATCATAGCAGTTTATCATGAATCTTGTTAAAAGTTTTTTTCTCATATAACCTTTCTTACTCACTTTATTCTATGGTAAAATAATGCATAATAATTTCCCTTCTGTTATTGCCCTCTGATCTGACCTTCAAATGTCAGGCTTGATACTTTTGATCATGCATATAATATGCACCTTGACTCACTTATGTGAATCTGTATCAGACAAAGGTCCTGTCATGAATCAATCTTTGAGTGAAGTAATCATATTATACCCATCATTTACACCAAAAGAGCAGATACTTTAGCCAAACTTAGCATCTTTCCTATTCATGTAAAATAGAAGTGACAGAAATATAAAAAAAATGCAGCTTAAAGCACAAAACCAAATGCAATATATGCTCCATTTCATATTGAGCAATATCATATTGGACTGTTTCGAAGCTAAAGTAATTGTCTTACAAGCATACTTCAGTCTTTAGGCTGTATTGTATTTCATGCTACAAGTGTTTTCAGAACTAGTTAAATACCTGCGTCATATACTTAGTAAAATTAATCTCTCCAATTATTGTGTGTTAGCATAAAAAAAACCCAAACATTTTCTTCCTTATATAATTATTTAGCACCAATGTCTGCAAATTATTAAGCATCAGGTGTCTGTAATTTACTTCATTATCCATTACATTTCTCTTTACCAATAGAGAGTTTTATATAATCCAGTAGGAAATGTTCACTTGTTCCCATGGTAAGTCAGCATAAAGTTGTTTCACATTTTGAAAGCTGGAAGACATTAATGATAAATGGCTAGAAAGGAAGCTTATTCATAAGATCCAATTTTAAGAGGAATTAAATATTTTCAGAGCAAAAGAAGTCTGGATAAAGATCTCTGAATCAGAAAAAAAAAAAAAAAAAGAGAGAGAGAGGGCACAGAAGGCCTCATTTTCCCACTCAGCTGTCTAGTTCAGAAATTGCATGCTTTACTGATGTCAAATGCATTACATAGATGCATAATGGGTGTGAGTAAAACTCAGGTCCTGGAAAAAAAAATTGTTAGAATTTGAATTATTACTGTTACTTCCCTTAAAGTTTCTTTATAAGTGAAATCTATTCCTTGAAAGCTTGGAAGTTATATTTTCTTTTATCAGGATGGAACATCAAATTCTAGAGCTTTCACAAACATGTATTCCTAAGAGGACTGAAGGTGCGTGATCAGTGTTGCACTTTCTCCTTATGCTATCAGAAAAGGAAAGAAAACTTTTCCAGCTCCAGCTGCTAGGAAGATTGACCATTTACTTTCTTGATAGATAAACTGTACATATTTTACTCTCTACTTCTTCGGACAACTTTTCTATGGAATATGTCTGTCAAATAAAAGTTCTTCAGCATCACCAAGCTTTGCACACTGTAAATACCCAACAAATGAAATTACTGTCTAATCAGAAGAATTTTATTTTAAAATTCAGATAGGCTAAGACATGCATTGACAATTGGAGTGCCCTGGGATGAGGCTACATGATGGAACAGAAATACCACTCCCTCAGTGATTCCAGATCATTTCCATTTGGGAAGGAATCTGGGCTGTTCAGCACTAGATGAAAAGATCATCTTTCTTTACGAATGAAATCAAGACATCCAGACTACTGCAGTGTGCTTCAGGGAATCTCCTACTGAGGATGCCTGGAAGCCATGGACTGAGAGGAGCATCGCATAATGTCCATTCACTACTCAACGGTCTCTGGTTTTAATCTAGGTAATTAGTACAGAAAAGGATTTCACAAGAATCTCCCAGCAGTATAGCCTGCTAATGTAATGCAAATGTCCACTGAGGTGTAATAGTCTTCTCCAGCCTGTTTTCTACCACTATTTGTTGTCGCTGTTGCTCTTTTTACCTGGAACTCTTTCACAACCAGAATCTGTCATTATAGTTGGTTCTTGCTATGCCTCCCCATTTAAATATGAACTTTTTTTACATGAAGAAGAAACCCCAAATATTTGTTAAGAAGCTATTTTGAAAACATTTGGTATAATATTTCACTGTTAATATCTTTATTATTCATATTGTTAAACATTTTTCATTTACATCACTTCAACCAATTATATGCTTGGCTTAATGGTTTTCATTAAGAACTATTGTTAAAGTTTTGTGAATGATAAGTGATTCCTTTTTCTCTCAGGAAGGTAACTGATTAATTTTATCTGAATTTTTACAATATCTTTTAAAAAAATTGTGTGTGCTTGTACCACAATAGATGTGCATTACTCAATTTGTGGCATATTTATATTTGGGGAAAACTATGATAACCCCAGTGGTTTAAGATTTCCTAGAATTAAGTCTTTAAACTACACTGAAGAACTAAACTGTTTTAAAGGTTTTGTCTTTTGAAGATATCATGGCCAGGACATTTATTTCACCCTAAAGTGGAGAACTGAACTAATCTTACACAAATTTTAAAATCAGCTGCTTTAAAAAATGAGATTTAGGCAATTTACTATGAAACCAGTTTGTGAAACTTAAAAATCACCTCTTCTTTCCAATCATGACTGTAAACAGTTCAGACCTGAGTCTTTAACTGGTTTCGCAACTATAAAAAAAAATAATAAAAGACAGACTTTTAACTGTAATGGTTTGAGTTAATACACAAAAATGCTATATTTATTTACACTGTTTCCTAGGAGTTATTAATTGATGGAAAAGGGAATTCAAGTTAAACATTAAAGTTACATTCAAGTTCCTTCTAGGAACAGTACTATGGACCACTGGCCCTTGTACCTGGATAAAGCATGTGGATGCATATTTCTCACTGGCTTGCATTGTGCTCTGTGTCATCATATCTTTCTGCAAATAGCACTAGGAGGGCCTGATCCTTGCTACAGCTGCTGACTGTGGGGGCTGTCACCCCAGACAAGTCTAGAATAGTGCGTGCTGTACCGAATTATTGGAACACAACTGCTTAATAACCAGTGAAAGCAGCTACTTTATAAAAGGCAAAACAAATTGAATTGAAGATGTCAATGCTTCCAAGTTTGTTATCACAGATTATAATATATATCTGTGTATGAACATGGCCCATAGTATTGAGAAGGAACAATAAAAAACAAATTAATAATGCCTCTAGGACCCTGAAAATAGTCTGGTTTAATTTCAGCAAAAATGGTGATAAGTGGATTGCCTTACCTGGAAAGAATAGATCTAAATCTAAGCATGAAAAATCCATCTTATCTTTTGACAATATAATACCACTATTTGCAAGGTAAACCAGAGTCATACATAATACATGCAGATTCAGTTTGTGTTACTAAACCTTCAGATTAAAGTGTTACTTCCTTGCAAAAAGCATGCTATTTTTAGCAGTGTTCTGCATCTGTCTGCTGGTAAATATCTGTCAGGCAAAATGATAGTAAGAGGCACTTACTTATATGCTACATTATTTGCATGCTTCATAGAATGAACAAAAATAACAGAAAGCTGTGAATGACTTTTTTTTGGTATTTATTTACTTCAGCTCCTTTGGAGTTGCATGGATGAGGTGAATATATCTGTAGTTTGAGAAATCTTGCTACGTATCTTGGCAATACTATACGTTAGTTTTCCCATATCATCAATGAAAAGATTCCTGTTGTCATATTCCTTCTGAAAAATAAAATGCTAATTTCTTGATCCATCTTTGATAAACTACAGGTTACACCTAATTGGACCTTATCCTGGGACCTGTGAAGTCTGGGAGACCATTATGCATCTTCCACTGCATCAAGATTACTTGTGTGCCAGGAAGAGCAGACCTCTATGTATGAAATACTGCAGAAAAAAAAAAAAAGGATACCACTGACAGAATCTTATAATGAGAGAAGCCAAGCTTTTTAAGGTGCAGGGTGAAACACACAAGAAAAAAAATAATTTCTGTGGAAAATATTAAATATTATATCTTTTTTACCTTAACAAAAGAAGTATAAGAGAAGGTTTACATCTTCTGTACAGTCAAAAAGTTGAAGTGGATTAAAAAGTACAATGTCTTGACCCAGACGGAACTCCTGGGAGCGGTGCAGCCAGACAGGCCTGGGGCAGCATGGAGTGATGGGCTTCTCCGGGGGCAGCAGCAGCATCAACAGCAGGAAATGTGCATTGGTCATAGCCTTTGAGTCAGCAAGGTAAGGAGCTGCAGGAGAGTTTGTGCAGGCTGTGTCCTATCAGGTGCAATGAACCTGAGATGGACAGGGACTTCACAACAAACTAACAGAGGGAGGACCTGGGCCCTGTGATGCAGGGATGGAGGGATGTATAAAAGCTGGGCTTGAATGAGTGATGAGTAGACAATTACAAGATTTGAGAGGCTTGAAGCTTGTGACTTCTGGCAGCAAAAGAAAGGCTCCTTGTCCACCCTCAGATCTGAATTCACAGAATTGATAACAATATCCTGTGTAAGGGAACAAGCTCCATTAAGGGACGTCTTAGAGTGAGTTGAGCCTGCACAGAGTACAAGCACCAAGAGGAAGTGTTGGGTGATGGTGATCTGAGGTCCTCTTTTGCAAGGATGGAAGCACCCCACATCTGGCCATACATGCTACGTTGCTCTTTGCTTGTCATGAGGTTTGTTTTTTTCAGAGGTCCTGGAGGGATACGGAGGATGGTTCCAGAGACACTGCCAAGGGTTTTCCAGCTCTTAGTCTTCCTTTCATTTTTAACATGTTCAGTGACAAGAGATTTGATCTGGATCAAATCAGGAGGGACAGAAGTCTGGAGATAAAGAGGAAGGACATGGGAGGCCAAGTGGTGTCAACCTCAAGCCTACAACTGGAAGGACACATCTGAGATGGGAGTGGAGTAACCCTGTGAGTTGGCAACTGCTTGGTGTCATGAGTAGTGCTTTGGTTTATATGATCATAGGTCCCTTTCTGAGGAATGAGGACTGCTAGGAAGAGATGGTATCCATTTGACAGTGGTGGCATAAAAGCATCTTTGCCCACAGTCTTGCCTGTTTGTTGAGGAGGATGTTAAATCAGTTACACTGAGAATGATGTTGATAGTTTGTAAGCAAGTGAAAAGTAAGTGAAAAAATGGAGGTCAGGGGTGATGAGGCACTTGGGGCAGAGTCACGGGTGTAAAAGAGCCTTTGGAAAGGATGAGGCAAGTGGCAAAGGGCACCTGTGAATTTCCTGTGCACAAATGCAGAGCAGCCTGGGAAACAAGCAGAAGGAGCAAGTGCTGTGTGTGTAAATACAGAACTGAGACATAATTGCAATAATAAATAACTCCAGCTCATATGTCTGGAGTGCTGTAATGGGTTGGTGGATGGATACAGGCTCCTGAGGAAAGACAGACTGTGGAAAAGTAGATGCTGTTGTCAGTCTGCTAAGTAGCAGCTCAGATATATGGAGCTCTTCAGCTCTTCAGACAGGTGGCAAACTTGTTGAGAGACTGTGAGTCAGCCTTAGAGAGCAGAAAAACAAGAGCAACATTACAGTGAGAATTTGTAACAGATCACCTGATCAAGATGAGCAAGTGAACAAAGTGACCTTTAAACAGCTTAAAGATGTCTCCAGGTCACAGACTCTTGTCTTATGGAAAACTCCCTGACACATCCTGGGAGAGCAACACAGTTGGACTCCTGTAGTCCAGGACATTTCTGGAGGGTGTCGGAGGCAGCTTCTTATCACAACTGCTAGATAGGCCAACGAGGAGTAGCGCTTTCCTGTGCCCACTACTCACAAAAATGGAAATGCTGACTAGGGATGAGATAAACAGGGAGAGCCATGCAGCAGCCAAGGAGTAAGGAAACACAAGATACTAATGGGAGAGAGGAAAGCAAGTGGTAAGTACAGACCTTAGGATTCTGGAGAGCAGATTTCAGCTTTTCAGGGACCTTATAGGTGGGATCTGGTAGGAACAAAGGTGCTTAGGGCATGTGACAGGTCTTTAAGGACAATATCATCCTAGTGCAAAAATTACCCATGCAAATAATGAGGAAAATGAGTATACTTTACAAAACTTCCTAAGCAAGAAACTTATGATTCAGCTGTAATCTGAAAAGGCTGTACACAGGAGGTGGAAGTGAGGACAGACTACAGATAGCATTGTAACGATATATTGCCTCAGCTTGCAAAGAAACAGTGTCAGGAAAGCCAAGGTGAGATGGATCTGATGCTTGCAGGGAATCTAGCATGAAGAGCTTGCACTGCTGCATTAGCAATAGAAGAATAAAGAAGGAAAATGTAGGCCTACGGTTGAGTGAATTAGTGACAATAGTAAATAAGGTTAGAAGATAATGCTGAGGTAGTCAGTGCCTTCTTTGCCTCAGCCTTCACCTACAGTGTCTCCCAGAACCTCTGTATGTACAGACAGGGCCCTAGGAAAAATTCTCAGCAGTGAAAGAGGACTGATTCAGAGAGAAAATGTGATCCACATGCACAAGACCTTGTCCTGGGCTCAGATAGGATAGCGTTAATTTTCACCAGAAGCTGGGAGCTGGGTTCTAAACCAGGATAAACAACCAAACCAGGCAAGGTGTTGTTCGACACCATTCTGATGTCATCCCCAGTACAAGACAGGGCCACAGAAAGCCTGGAGGAAGCTCTAGCTCTGGAGTTGGCGCAATGCTGTCGGGTATTGTTTTTTACCTCTTTTCTTTGTATATATTTTCATTGTTATTTATTAAAATTGTTGCTCGTTTTTGTTACTTCTTTTGTTGTGCTGTTGTATGAAAAGCTCCTTACCTCAACCCGCAGGGTTTTTGTACCTTTTCTGCCTTTTCTCCTGCACCGGACCCAGGGGCAGGGGCAGTGTGTGGTGTGTGAAGTGGCCATGTGTCTGGCTCAGAGCTTCAACATACCCGATGAGAGACATCATAGAGTGTCTAAAGAGCTTACTGTTTCTTTCTTTTGGCTATTCAAACTTGCAAATTCTGATTCCTTTCTGTGATCTGTTCCACAATGAACTCTAAGGCAAACTCAGCCTACAGTAGGATAGGATATGAAAGGGCTGAGTTCAATGCTTTGTCTACTGCCCTTTCACAAGTCAGACAGTAAAATTACTGAAACCAAATGTGCTAGATCTCTTGGCATATTTTTAATATAATTCTTGCTTATTCTTATATATATGTTGGCTTTCCTTGGAAGTAGGTCACTGAGATAAGAGTTAGTATAAAGACAGTTTTACTTTATTAAAAGTACACCAATATGCTGTAAGTATTTTTTATTTCCCATGCCAAATTTTTGTATAGCATTAAGAAAAACACTGGACAGTTAAGTTATTCATTATTCTTGTCTTCTAACACACTGTTGTGGATGAGAAAAGGCTGATTTTCTTAAGCCCTGAACTTTCTACTTCCTTATTAAAGCAGGACCTTCAGCTTTACTAATACAAGCAATATATGGCATTATATTACAGGGGATTTTTCTTTAAATTATGACTGACATTTAGAGATCCTACCAAGTGGCTGGACCTCAAATTGCATAAGATTAGATAGTATTAGCTAGAAATGCTGTCACATATTGACCTCCTAGTTCTAAGCATGGAACAAATCAAAACAAGCTCATGGTTCCTGCTCTGAAAATCTAGTAGGAGAGGTAGCTACAACAGGTATATATATACTTGGAAAAGTGAAAGAAAACAATTCTATAATGAAATAATATATTGAGGGGTTTGTGTAAATTACTGAATTAGGGTAAGCATCTGTCTGTTATATGTACATTGTAGCTTTTTAGAAGGCTGTGTTCTTCCTATAACTCAAGTGTGTATCTTGTCTGTATTTCTCCCACTATAACATTGTTTCTGCTTTTCTGACAGGCTAGTTTAAGAAACTAAAGTGTCAGGGTCTTTCAAAAAATTCTGTAATACTATCTATTTGACCATATTTTTGTTTAGTTTGGTCTCTTGGGAGGAGAAAAGAGATATTGATTTTGATTAATTTGAAAAACACAGGGTTATAGTAACTACCTGACCACATTTTGCATGCTTTTTTAAAAAAGAAGTTTATCAAGACAATGGAATTGATTTTACCAGCTACAAAATGCATTGTTTTATTACAGAATCACAGAATGTTATGTGTCGGAAGGGACCTCAAAAAATCATCTAGTCCAACCCCCCTGTCTGAGCAGGACCACCTAGAGCAGGTCACACAGGAACACATCCAGGTGTGAGAACTCCACAACCCCTCTGGGCAGCTGGTTCCACTCTTCTGTCACCCTCACTGTGAAAATGTTTTTCCTTAAATTTCTTTGGAATCTCCTATGCTCCAGTTTGCACCCATTGCCCCTTGTCCTATCATTGGACATGGCTGAGGAGACCCTGGCCCCATCCTCTTGACACTTGCCCTTTACATATTTATAAACATTAATGAGGTCACCCCTCAGGCTCCTCTTCTCCAAGTTAAAGAGACCCAGCTCCCTCAGCCTTTCCTCATAAAGGAGAAGCTCCACTCCCTTCATCATCTTTGTGGCTCTGCACAGGACTCTTTCATGCAGTTCTCTTTCCTTCTTGAACTGAGGGGCCCAGAACTGGACACAATATTCCAGATGAGGTCTCACCAGGGCAGAGTAAAGGGGAAGAAGAACCTCTCTCAACCTACTAACCACACCCCTTCTGATACACCCCAGGATGCCATTGGCCTTCCTGGCCACAGGGGCACATTGCTGGCTCATGGTCATCCTGCTGTCCACAAGACCCCCCAAGTCTCTTTCCCCTGTGCTACACTCTAGCAGGTCATTCCCCAACCTGTACTGGTACATGGGGTTATTCTTCCCCAGATGCAAGACTCTATGCTTACCTTTGTTATACTTCATTATATTTCTCCCTACCCAACTCTTCAGCCTCTCTAGGTCTCTCTGGATGGCAGCACAGCCTTCTGGTGTGTCAGCCACTCTTCTCAGCTTTGTGTCATCAGCAAACTTGCTGACAGTGCACTCTGTTCCCTCACCCAGGTCATTGATGTATATGTTGAATAGATACTGGTCCCAGTACTGACCCTTGAGGGACTCCAGTAGACACAGGCCTCCAGTTAGACTCTGTCCCATTGACCACAACTCTCTGGCTTCCTTCCTTCAACCAGTTCCCAATCCACCTCACTACCTGATCCACACCACACTTTCTCAGTTTAGCTACAAGGATGCTGTAGCAGACGGTGTCAAACGCTTTACTGAAATCCAGACAAACCACATCCACTGCACTACCATCATCTATTCACCTGGTTCCATCTCCATAGAAAGCTATCAGGCTGGTCAAACATGACTTCCCCTTGGAAAAACCATGTTGACCCTCTTATCCTTGATATGCCTGGAGACAGGACCAAGAATAAGTTGTTCCATCACCTTTCCAGGGATGGAGTTGAGGCTGACCAGCTGTAGCTACCCAGATCCTCCTTTTTGCCATTTTTCAAGACTGGAGTGACATTTGCCTTCCTCCAGTCCTCAGGCACCTCTCCTGTTCTCCACGACTTACTAAAGATGATAGAGAGCGGTCTAGCAATGACCTCCACCAGCTCCCTCAGCACCCACAGGTGCATCCCATCAGGGACCATGGATTTACGTACATTCAGATAACTCAACTGATCCTTAACCTAGTCCTCATCAACTAAGAAAAACTCATCTTTTATTTGACTTCCTCTGGGGCCTCAGAGGTCTGGGGCTCCTAAGGACAGTATCCAGTAGTACAGACAGAGGCAAAGTCATCATTCAGTAACTCTGCCTTCTCTGTATCCTCTTGTCACCAGGCACCCGCCTCATTCAACAGTGGGCCTACAGTGCCTCTAGTGTTAGTTTTATCTGCAATGTATTTGAAGAACCGTTTTTGTTGTCCTTGACCTCCCTCACTAGGTTTAACTCCAAGGAGGCCTTAGCTTTCCTAGTTGACTTCCTACATTCTCTGACAACAGTCTTATATTCATCCCAAGTGGCCAGCCCCTCCTTTCAGGATCTATAGACTCTCCTCTTCCACTTGAGTTTGCCTGTCAATTCCCTGCTTAAACATGCGGGTCTCCTGGCCCCCCTTCTTGATTTCCTACCTGCTGGGATGCTCTGATCCTGACCTTTGAAAAAGTGGTCCTTAAAAATAGTCCAACTGCCTTTGGCCCCTTTACCTTCTAGTACCCTGTCCCATGGTATTCCCCCTAGCAATTTCTTGGTAAGGTCAAATTATTAGATAACCATAATTTTTTTCCCATATGGACTTTCTCATGAAATACATACACTACCTGTGAACCACTGGTAAAAATTTGCCATTTAAAATTACATATGTATTACTTATTAATCCTCTGTATTTTTAGGAAAACACAAACTGTGCTGTAAATATATGTTTATTTGGACATAAAAAATGATGTGCTGGAGAATGTTTAATTTTAAGAGGATGCTAGTTTGAATCAAACTGATGAATCTTTTTAACAATTAGGTTTATAAATGAATGCTTGGATCCTTGCAGGTATATGGTGATACAGGAGCTGGGCTGTAAGAAAAGTGTCAAAAAAAGATCATTATGAAAATGCTGAATCAAAGTAATAGTGCCAACCGCAGTGCTTGGTCTCCATCAACTGTAATGGGAAATACTCTCTTGGTACACTGCACCAGCCATTGCCAGTGGCCTTTCATATTTCCTAGTGCCCGTATCAGGCACTATCACTCTCATTGGACAACTCATCTCTCTGAATAGGCGACTGGTGCTGAGCCTTAGGAATCATCTCTTGAGCAAATACTATGCCCTATACTATTAAGTCAAACCATCTTTGGCTTACATTAATGTATAATTTCAACTGTGTTAATTTAGCTGAAACTGGACGTTCAGGGACTGACTAACAGTTAGTTCAGGTATTTCTACCTTGAGGGTGGTACTATGTTGGAAGGGTTGTTTGACAACTGGAGGTAATATTGGTACATACCATACATGCAATTGCTAACACATTAGTGTTTATTTCCCATAACCTTCATACCAGTTTGTATGTAATCTCCTGGGCAGGGTAAACAGTTGTTCAGTCAGGATTAATGAGGAAAAGATATATAGGTGGCATAATTTATAGTCCATACAAAGGACTGCTTTTGTTGTTACGGATGGCAAAATAATCTAAAAAGTAATTGTATGTAAAAGGAGCAACAAGTATGGTGTATGAATACAATACTACTTATTGAAATATTTAGACTGAAGGAAGTACAGAATAATTTTTTTTCAAAAGCACCCTTGAAATGTGTTCATACATGTTAACGATACTTTGTGGTAAAATGCTGAGGTCTTTGCCAAGACAGAGTTTGCCTGAAGGTTACTTTGCAATCTTTTTTTTTAAAAAATTTTAGTTACGTCATTTTTTTCAGGTAGTTTCATGTGAAAATGAGTATATATTTTACAGTTTAATTTTTGTATAGTTTTTTGAAACAAATAATTTTCTGACGGTCGATGTGCTTTGAATCAGTGAGCAGGTTAAGGTTTTATTGTCTGTGTCTTGTGATTTCAAGATGTCAGGTAAATTCTAAACAAAAAACAGAAAGAAAGTAAACTATTTAGCTGGCAGAGAAAACCTTACAAAACCATCCCAGAATTACTGCTTTTAAAAAGATGATTAAAAAGTAAGATTTTTCATTAAATATTTCCAAAATGTAATCTAATTGTAACAAACACAGACTTTTCCAAGCCCACTGCCTCCTTCTATGAAAGCTTTCTGTTCGTTCTGTGAATAAGCAAATGACACAGGTTAATTTGCAAGCATAACTAAACAACATGAATTGAGGATGAAAAATGCTTTCTTTAACATAACAATGAAGATAAAATTTAAGAGAGATTTATTTTTAAATTGTTATTCTTATACTAAGGGACTGTGGTGACTTTCAGTATGGAAACCCAACTGTTAGGTAGGCAGAAGAACTATAAATTAATTGTCATCTAGAAAATAAACTCCTAATCTCTTAAGTGGATGGTTTTCACGGGTTTTAAGCTGGATTTTTTTAAGTGAGTGGGTGTTTGGCTATCTTGTCATACTTCTATTTTTGTTTAGTGATTATTTGTGATGTTAGTTCTATGAAATTTCCTTTTCCCCTTCTCCTCTCATTCATTAAATGCTTCAGAATAGGTAAATGATTTGCTGTCATGTATGATGAACTTTTGTCAAGCTGATGTTGTGCATATTTTTTAGCATCTTGTGGTAGAGTGCATAGCTAGGCTTTATGAAATAAAGCAGTAGTTAATGACTTTTTTTTTTTTTTTTTTTAATGCAGCCTCTTTTGTAGTTGCATTAACCCAGCTGCAATGCTTCAAGTGCATTGATTTGTTTGGTGAGCGCTGTTGTAATTTCAGTGGTGTCCATTTCAGCTGAGACTGTCCTTAGTAGCTGATGGGTTTTTAATGTTTTGATGATCAAGCTTTTGTTGGTTACACTCACAGGCTGCCATTTAATAGAGTTCATTTTATCTTCATATTTGTATGCACTGGAGACCATACAGGTAGACATTAGCCTTTTGCAGCTTTGTTCTTCTCCTATAGGAAATATTATCTACTAGCTCACATATTAAAAGTCATTTTATTTATTTATAGGTGCATAAATGAATTTAAAATTAGAATTTTGAGGTTGACCTTTTCTGCTTCAGTGTTTCTTTTATAAGCCATCACAATCATGTTATTCTGTCTAACACTGTTTTTACTTTGTTCAAAAGCATTGCAAGCAATTGGACATTGCTTTCCCCAATAACTTATTTCTCCCTGTGACCTTGCCTTTCTATATTGATTATGTGCCACTGAGACAGTAAACTGCTGTCCACAGTGGAAAATTTGGATGTACAGAAAAATTAATTAATACAAATTGGACCTAGACTGGGATTGTAAGGGTGGGAAAAAGCATTAGCAGCAACTGACCTTGGTTTAATTTCTGGAGGTTTTCTTTACAACTGATGGAGAAAAGAGAGACACACATGCATGCCAACATTCCCAAACCCATGGGTTCTCTCTCTCCAGCCTCATTCCTTCCCTCACTTTCAGGAAAGTGCCTGAATTTGTCCCCTGCTCCAAGCTGCCTCACAGCTGCTTCACTGACTGTTCAGAAGGCTGGAGAGCCTCCCCTTAGAGCTAAGGGAGACTTTTCCCTCCCTCTTCTCTTTGCTCTCCATAGAGGAGCAAAAGCTGGTCTCATGGAGGTAATAGACTTAGTCCATTCCACTGAGGGCCTAAAAGCTAAAATAATTTTTGACAGTTTAAAAGAAAAAAAAAAAAAAACTCAGTGTTTTCTACCCCTGCATGCAGTTTCTCCCCATCTTTTTTCTTTCTTATGTGGAGGAAGCAAAAAAAAAATCACTTGTTAAAATTATTTTTCATCAATTGGGAGAAACATTGCTTCTTCAGCCAAGGAGCATTAAGTAGTCATCTCCCTAGCAACTCAGCCTTACCTGCTTGGCACCTTTTCTGAAATTTAGAGGAACTCAGCTGTGTTTGATCTTCTAACCTCAGCATTTTTGGTGGGGTACTCCTGCCAGCAGCATCTTTTATTTAGATCTGTATTTGCAATTAATATTCTTCTTACACTCAAACTGTTGTCTCGGGTCAAAGGGAACACACTACATATATGGAGCTAGGAATTTATTGGCTTTTTCTAAAGTAAACATTTTATAATTTTAAAGTAAACATTTTCAATGGTATGAGTTTCCACAAGGTCAAGTGCCAGGTCCTGCACTTGGGCCGCAACAATCCCATGCAACGCTACAGGCTTGGGGAAGTGTGGTTGGAGAACTGTCTCAGGGAGAGGGACCTGGCAGTTCTAATTGACAAGCAAATGAATACGAGCCAGCAGAGTGCCCAGGTGGCAAAGAAGGCCAATGGCATCCTGGCCTATATTAGAAATGGTGTGACCAGCAGAAGTAGGGAGGTGATTGTCCCCCTGTACTCAGCACTGGTGAGGCCTCACCTTGAGTACTGTGTCCAGTTCTGGCCACCTCAGTACAAGAAGGATATCGAGGTGCTGGAGCGGGTGCAGAGGAGGGCAACAAAGATGGTCAAGCAACTGGAGAATAAATCATATGAGGACCATTTGAAGGAGCTAGGTCTGTTTAGTTTAAGGAAGAGGAGGCTGAGGGGAGACTTCATCACTCTCTACAACTACTTGAAAGGACTTTGTAGAAAGGTTGGTACTGGTCTTTTCTCTCGGGTAATTAGTGATAGAACCAGAGGGAATGGCCTCAAGCTGAAACAAGGTAGGTTCGGACTAGACACTAGGAAAAAATTCTTCATGGAAAGAGTGGTGGGATATTGGAATAGGCTGCCCAGGGAGGTGTTTGAGTCACCATCCCTGGTGACTCAAACACATCCCTGGATGTGTTTAAGAATCGCTTAGAGGTAGTGTTGGGGGGATATGGTCTAGGGGTGAACTTGTAGAGTAGGGTGAAAGGTTGGACATGATGATCCCATGGGTCTTTTCCAACCTAAATGATTCTGTGATTCTGTAATTGGATAAAAAAAATGTATTATCATGTATATCACACTCCTGTCACTAAAATTACTTTAAGGAATGAAAATTAGGGTGGGTTTTTTCCATGATTTTTTGTCTAAGTATTATGAAACCTGCTCTGTGGCCATCCTGGGCTCCATGTACCTTGTTTCAGCAGCTCTGCTATCCTGGCCTGGCTAGAATTTGGATCAAAGATTACTGAAGAAAACCAAACAATATTATCACCAATGATAAGAAAGGCATGAACCACAGAGGCTGTGGCAAAGCTTTTGCAAATATCAGCCCACAAAAATCAGTTTAGAGGAAATATCTCATATAGCTGTCTGGCTTGTTGCCCTGCTTTGAGAGAGAACAGAATTAATTCTGTTCAGTGATTTTACTCTTCATCTCAGCTGTTCTAACTAACTGCACAGTCTGGAGTTAGCAGCCTGTTTTCACAGTGTCTGCTGCTGGCAGTGATCACACCCTATGTTTAGATTAATTACTAAGGATTGCGGTACAGACCAAGGTCCCTGCTAAAACTTGTGTATCATGTTGGGGAGTACAGAAAGTAAAAGGCCACACCTGTGGGGAGGAGTGGACAGGACAGGTGACCCTAAACTGACCAGTGAGGTATTCCAGCCCATATATATATATATATATATGTCATATTAAATATAAAGCTGAGTGATGTCGATGGTCAAGATCTCTTCTTCATTGGCCAGCATCCAAGGAGGACTCTTGTCTGTTCTGCCTTCAATCCTGATCCATGTGTTCTAGAATCCAGCTCCTGAATCTGGTTCCTGTCTGCCACTGAATCCAGTCTGGGACTTTACCAGTTCCTGCTCCACATCATCAATTGTGATGGTGACGTAATTGTCATCAGGGGGTGGGGGGTTGATAGTGAGTTTGTCTATATTCGTATATATTTCATTTTATTATTTTCCTTAAAGCTGTTTTAGTCTTCTTTTCCAGTCCATAAGTCTCTCTCCCTTATTTCCTTTCTCTTCCCCTTTGGGGAGCAAGAGAGGTTAACAGAGAACATCTATTAAAGGTCTAGTGTATGGCCCTGACCCTAAACCTTGACACTTGTCCAGGTGAGAACTCAAAATAAAAAAATACTGATTTGTAGCTCATGAGGATGGACTCCGTTAAATATACAGCTGGTTTGGAAGTCATGATATATTTTTAAAAACATCAGTAAATACTGAGCTCTTTAATTTGTCCCATGGGATTTAAAACCTTAAATTTAAATTCTATACTTACTTTTGAATTCCCTTAACATTATGACTCAGGTGCTGGGACTTGAAAGATAAACGAAATGAAATATGCCTGAGAAGATTTGAGACAATTCTAATATTGGTTGCGAGAGGGAATGAGCTGGCCTTCTACTCCCACTTAGCCTTGTCATGTGTTGTTCATGGACTTACAGCTGAACAAAACCATTAGGCTCAGCTCTACAGCTATTTTTTTGCCCTTATCTCCCCACCAGTTCTAAAAGTGACTCCAGGAACACTCTTTCCCCATGTTCAGAAATATAATTTGAGATACAGACTGGGACTGAAATTATGGGAAGGTTTTACCCCTGTGAAACTTCACCCAGAACCCCATAAAAACAAATTGTAGTAATAGCAGTGGAGCTATATACCTGCTTTCTCTGAAATAAACTTCCAGCCTGACAAATATGGACTAGTAAAAAAGAGCCATGGAAACTCTAGTCTCTGTATGTTTTTTTCATGTAACCTCTCTGAGATATTGAGAAACAGATATAATATTAAAGACTTTATTATAACAAGTGTAAAAATAATAGAGGTCCCAAATGGTGCTACAGTTGTTTGACTCTCTGTTGGGAATCCTGGCCACTAAATAGTTGCCTGAGCATAACACCACTCTGCTACTTACATTGCCAGTGTTATTAACCTTATGTTTGAATGTTCATCACTAGAATGTATTTCACTTTTCTCTCCTGTTATCTCTTGGGCTTTCTGTGGTTGATTGGCTTCTTTTTGGGGGTTGTGTGTGTTTCTTTGTTTCTTTTTTCCTGATAATACAGCAAAATTGATAGTGATAATAATAGCATTTATTCCTTATTTTAAATCACAGTGAGAATGGAACACAACAGGCCAACTACTACTAAAAGTACCATCTGTAAACTGTTACCACCAGCCTGGTCTAAATATAAGTAAATAATAAGTAGAGCTGTTGCCAGTTTAACATTTCTCTTCTACTTTCTAAAGAGGTGTGTTGTGATGGCAACATCTGATTGCTTCCATCTAGTGTTCAACGAGTTGGTAATTGGGTGCAGGTGAAAACTTGCATGAAGTGGGAGTGGGGTGATACATCATGTACCTTATACCCTACTGACTTCTGAGAGATATCAGTAGACTGGTGGCTGTTAAAGGGCAATGTAGTTTGCAGTCACTTGGGTGCCTGGCTACTATTTGTTTGGAGTCAGAGACAGCCCTTGCAGATTATGCTGTTTTAGAAGAGGTTGTGCATTAGTAGGAGCTTGGCCAGTCTAGCACATGGCCAAGGAAAATCAGGGCTTCACAGAGGCATTCTTTGGTGGAAGACTGAGGAGATGGCTCTGAAATTCTGTATTTGCAGTTTGGGACCAGGGGTTCATTTCCCTTCCCTTTTTTTTTTACTCCAAGCTCCCAGGGAAAATGTTTGCTTTGTTGGGGCTGATACTCTACCTATCAGGAAGCATGAAATATACTTCCAAGGAGTTTAGTGCTGTTTTGTGAGCTAAAGGATCTGGCTTCTACATCTATGTTTCACATCTATGGTTGCAATTAAGATTTAAGCACTGGCATGTAATTATCCACATTGCTTAATTTGTAGTATGTTAATGGGCATGATTTTGGTCCAACTAGTATTCTTGCAAATAGTATCTGGGTACAGTTTTGTGGATAACTTTAGCCTAGGATTGTTCTAAGGCAGCAGTATAAGCAGGACCACTTTGAGGAGGGGTGAGTTTCATCAAGTTTACACAGGATTGCCTGCTGCTTGCCTTTCAGGTTAGAGACCAAACCTGTGCTTTTTTTTACTTACCTGTACAGATTTAGATCCTACTCTTGTTTTGGTAGGTCTGTGTAGGGATCTAGAGGCTCAGACTCAAGACACGTAGTTGGAAAAGCTCTCCAAACTCTTTGGTAGCATTCATGGTTTCAGAATTTGTCAGAGAACCTGTATCAGCTCCCACATGGTGATATTTTCCAGTAATTAATATATTTCCAAGCCTGATCACCTGCCTGTATCTGTGAGCCACACAAAAATGTTCAGGCTCTGTGAGCTGCAATCAACGGAAATTGTGAGCATTGAAATGTAAAAAAAATAAATAAAATGATTAATCTATTGGATTATCCTGTCTCTGACCTACCATCTAAAATGTATGTTAATGAAAATTGTCAAATTGCTTTAACCCAAAGATGTGTTTGCTTTTAGATAACTTGCAAATAGTGCAAACACATTGTAGGAGTGCAGTAGAGCAAAGGAAAAGATTCTTTTTGGACCTCTAATTCTTTGAACAGTTTTGCCAGTGCCATCTGTGGTTTATGCATTGGGATTTCAAAACTCGGCAGTGCTGATAGCGATAACTTTCTCTGTTGGCCATCTGTCACAGGTGCAGGAACCAGAACACGCATTATGCATTCTATAGATTAAACCTTCGCTTGAACTGTCATGCTGGTGTATTACTGTCTGCTTGAGCCCATGTCTCTGAACATACTACATGCAGTTGAGCCAGCTTTTATTACCTTTTAACTTTTTTTCTGTGGCATTCAGAAATGAGTTTGTAGATCTTGGTTGTGTCTCTGTAAAAAAAAAAAAGGGAAAATGTGCCATTAAGTTCTCATTGATTTATGAAGCAGAAACCTTTGCAGGAAGAAGTCTTGAACAGCTTGTTTGTTCAGCTCAGCAGCAGGGACAGCCTGCAGATGATTAGTTCCACTCATGCCTGTATCTGTCATGACAGTAAATACTAATTATTACAAAAGGTTTTGTGGGAGATGAGGCTAATTGAGCAAAAGTTAAAAACAAATGTACACTGATTGTTTTAAAGTGTGTAAATAACAAGGGATCTGTTTCATGTTTGCATTATTGCCTTTAAAGGGAGCAAAGTTATGCAAATGGATGCAAAAGTCTCTCTAGAGTGTTATTGGTTATCATGTGTCTCAGCTTTCCATTTTAACAAGCTGTCTTTGTAAGCCAAGACTTAAGGATCAGATTTCCAAAAGCACTATATACTAGAGAGGCCTTGAGAATGTGACAGATTCATTTCACGGTGCTTTGAGGTTTCAAAATCATGGATTTATTCTATAATGGGACTAAAATTAAATGTGTTCCAATGCTTTTATTAAAATGGATGGCTGGGAAGAATGGTTTTGTCACCCTTGTACATGTCCAGTCCCAGTTTCTACTTCAGACTATTGTTTGCCAGCTTTTCAGAATGTCCTGAGTCAGGATTTTCTTAGAGAAATGTTTATTTTAATGATTGCCAGGGGAACAATTTTATTTTTTAAGTTGCCATTTCAATCTTCATACAAACAGTGCAAGCTTAGGTATGTATGTAATTTCTAAGAGTGCTTACAATGTGGAAGCAATACCTGATTTGTAATCTTTTAACTGAGGCCTCACAATGCAGACTGAAATGTATAAACTGCAGAATTTTCCATTTACAAGCTTAATGGTTATATTAACTATAACTATTACTCCACTGTTAACAATTAGTTCCTATCAACTGCTGAAATGCTTAGTAGGAAGCAGTACTAACCTTTGCCTTTCCTCTAGTTCTTGATATTTACAACTGCCTTTGTTAATATGAGGATCTTGTCTTATCACATGCTGCAGGAGGATTGTTCCCTCCTCTAAAGCAACAAAGTTGTCTTGTGTTGCTAAGCTTCCAAATTTAGAGGAAAACACAGAAATAATGTCTGCTTTTGTTTCTGGAGAGGTGCATCAAGTTTACAATTGTATTCCTCTTTCTCCATGAACCAAGCTAAAGAATTTCAATACCAACAATAATACAGGTAAAAGTAAATATTAATTATTTAATTTTGGCTCACTTTCATTGCTGACCTGGCTGAACAGGTTGCAAAAAACCCAGTAGCTTTTAAATAAAGTTAAAAAATGTTAACAATTGTGTTAATGGTCTGCAGTTTCAGTGACCACAGAGTAATGGCCATGAATGTGTTATAGCTCTATGAAAGTTTATCACAGACCTCCCTTTAAGAAAAAGATAACAGTAAAGTTTCCCCTGTAACTTTGGTTAATCATATTCAAGAAAACAAAAACAAAAACAAACAAAACACAAACAACAACAACAACAACAAAACACAACAAACAAACACACATACATAAACACACCAAGAAAAACCAAACCAAAAACAAAACAAGAAAACAGCAACAACAACAAAAAAATCCCAGAAATGTAAAACACCTGTACATGTATACAAGGAAGGGTTATTAGTCATTAGGGTGAGCACAGAAATGCAGTGTTTATCTTACAAGAGAAAACTGGAGACATTTGCCTCATTCAGTTCAGGAAGAAAAATTAAAGGATAGGGAGAAATGCCTCTTTTCTGAAAAAACAGAGAGTTAAAGAATGGGCCAGAAACCTGGTAGAATAATTAGCTGTTGATTCCAAAGACTAATTATCAAATATGCTTCCCTTTAATTTCTAAGCATCAAACTTTGTGTCCCAAATATTATTAGTGATTTGAAGTGGAACATTTAAAAATTTTTGCTTACTATTTCCTCGTCTGCCAGAGACTATTGAGGGAAATTTTTTTGTTTGTTTGTTTTATCTTAGAATATCTCAAATTGAAAGACCCATACAGATCCTGCTTCTTACAGAACTACCTAAAACTAAATCATATGAATAAGAGCATGGACCAGATACTCCTTGAACGCTGACAAATTTGGTACCAATAAAAATCTCATTCCTTTTTTTATATTTGTCCATGTTGAATTGCATAAGCCAATCATTGGTTTTATAGTATGTCTGTACTCATGCTAACAATTATTTCCCTTCTTTCTTGCACTGCCAACTGCCTATTCTGGAATGGCTTAGAAATACCACCCTTCTCTAACCTTTCTACAGAATATTGAGTTCAGTAACAATTAAGCCAAGTTACACAAAGCTGTCAGTAGTGAATATGGCACTGCCATCTTCGTCTCAGTAAAAAGCCTGGGTATGAAGCAGGCTGCATGCTGAATTTCTCTCAGATATAGGTAGGTTGCTTCAGTGTTGTAGTATGCTAGCAAAACAACTTAGAAAAAGCTTTGATGTGTGTTGCCATTCTACAGAAAAACAGTTCAATCAGCAAAATTGTCATTTGGCACTGTGTATTGACCATTTAATTAAATTAATCTTCTTTTAAGGAAAAATCTGTGTTTATGCTTCGGTTGAAGATTCTTTTCTAATCTTAACTATTGTAACCACTTTGGGGAAAAAAGCGATGCATCTGAACTGTTAATAAAACTTCCCAGCTTTCAGGGTGGGGAGGGGAAGGTGTGCAGGAGACCAGAAAGATTTTGACTTTCCCATACATAACAGGTTGGATTTTCTTAACTCTTCTTCTTAAGCATTCCAAAAAGTAGAAACTTCTTTTTTTTTTTTTTTCACAAAGAGTCATTCTTCAGAGGGTGAAGGACAATTAACTCTTCATTCATACCTTTGCTTTGTCAACCTTCCTGGTAATGTGTATGTAAAGACATGTCATGTATGACCCCTAGGAAAGAGCTTATTTCATATTCATAGAATCATAGAATGTATTGGGTTGGAAAGGACCTCTAAAGGTCATCTAGTCCACCCACCCTGCAATAATGAGGGGCATCTCCAACTAGGTCAAGCTGCTCAGAGCCTCATCAAGCCTGGCCTTGAATGTCTCCAGGGATGGGGCCTCCACCACCTCTCTGGGCATCCTATTCCAGTGATCTATCACCCTCGTATTAAAGAACTTTTTCCTAATGTCTAACCTAAATCTACCATTTTCTAGCTTAAAGCCATTACCCCTTGTTCTGTCACTACAAACCCTTGTGAATAAACTCTCCCCTGGTTTCTTATAGGCCCCTTTCAAGTACTGGAAGGTTGCTATAAGGCCCCTCCAGAGCCTCCTCCAGGCTGAATAAGCCTGACTCTCTCAGCCTGACTTCACAGGAGAGGTGCTCCAGCCCTCTAATAATTTTTATGACTCTCTTCTGGACACGCCTCAACTGGTCCACATCGTTCTTCTGTTGGGGGCTCCAGAGCTGGACACAGTACTCCAGGTGAGGTCTTGCCAGGGCAGAGTAGATGGGCAGGATCACCTCTCTTGATTTGCTGGCCATGCTTCTTTTGATGCAGACCAAGACTCAATTTGCCTTCTGGGCTGCCATTGCACACTGCTGGCTCATGTCCAGCTTTTCATTTCCTAGTACCCCCAAGTCTTTTTCCAAAGGACTGCTCTCTAGCATGTCCTCTCCCAGCCTATATTGATCATGTTGGTTGCCCTGGCCCACGTGCAGGACCCTGCACTTGGCCTTTTTGAACCTCATAAGGTTCACCTGAGGCCACCTCTCCAGCCTGTCCAGGTCCCTCTGGATGGCATCCCATCCGTCTAGCATATAAACTACATATCACCACCCAGATTTTGAATACCTAGTGTAAAACTATAAAGCAGAAGCAGCTGTCATCCCTCAGCCAAACACCACCATCTCTTCTTCATCTCTTCTGTAGTCTTCACCCAACCTTTTAGCTTGTTTTATTGCTGCATCCATTTTCCTGTTATCCATTCAATTCATAATTGCTAGACTCTTGTGTGCTCAGAATACTGTTGTTCATTTTTCTTGCAAATTTAATTTCACGCATAGTGTAAACATGGGGGGTCTTGTTTAATGTAATCCTCTAGGAAGTTCTCAGAATATCACTCTTAAAATAATTTAAGATAAGTTTAATAACTAAAACCCTCATATGCTAATGCATAAATTCCTTAGTGTTCATAAAATGCCAAACAGGTGATAGATTAACTGCTAATGTGTCTGTTCACAGCCGTAGAGACAGCCTAATTGTTATTTTTTTTAACTGAAGTTAAGTGTTTACATTTTACGGTTCAAATGCGGTCATTCAGGTTGATCAATTATTCCATCTGTTGGAGAGACAACAAAGACTGTAATCTCATGTTTTTTTGCAGTACTAACAACTGTATTATTACTCATTGCGAAGATTATATGAAATTTTGAGAGCACAGTGAACTTCCCCATATGCAACAGACTCAGTGATTTCACATCATTACTTGACTTTAATCTAAAAATACGTCTTTTACTTTTCTTCCATTACTGCTTTTCCGGCTCTTAATTATTGCTTTTTAATGTTGGTTTATCTTGTAATGATACAGTATCCAAGAGATACTGCTAAAGTATAAAATAAAACTGTCCATGACAGGACTAATTTCATTTTGGAGAAAAGTTGAGCATGAGGCCACTGTATGCCTCTGAATTTCAATAATAGATAAATGCATGTTTACGGAAGCTTATTCCTCCTGGACACAGATATACTTGGAAGTTAAAGTGTATACAATTTAGAATAAGCATGGAGAGAAAATGCAAGAGGGAAGTACTCGTGTTCACCATGCTATAGAAATAATTCACCTGAGCATCATTGTCACTGAATTGTCCCAACTGTCTTCAAATGACATATCCCAGTGCAGCATCTCTTTATACTTTTCAGCCTTTGCTGAATCTGAGTGGTTAACTTTCCATTAATATTACTATATGTATGAACTGAATAATCAATCTGAGAGTTAAAACATTACATGACAATTAAGCACCTCATCAGTGATCTCTGCTGGGATCCAATTGCTGGATCAATTAAATGGTTTGCAATTAAATTCTGCCATTTCTGAGTTGCTGTTATCTTCAGTGATGAGGCTTATGGGCTTGTTTAGAGGGGTTTTTTCTGCATTGTGAGAAATACCTGAACTGATTTTGAAGTTTTATTAGCGTACTTGCAGTGCTTTAGCCAACAGCTTCTGTGGTAGAAGTTAATGTCCATTTCTGACTTCTATCTATATTCTTTTTAAATTGCTGCAAATTACACACATCTCAGTACTGTCAACATGTTCTGCAGAGGCCATCTGTGTGCTTGATACACCATATTGGCTACAAGATCAAATGATCTAAAGCTATAAAATAAGGTACCTCTTTGCTCAACTCAAACCATAGAAAACAACTCTGTCACATATGCAATTTTTCAGACCAAACAAAATATCTGTCTATGCGCAGGATGTAGCTTTATCGCTAATGCAATAGTAGGACGCCAACCTGCTATCAGTCTGAATAGTAGAAACAATTGTACTTCATTGTGGGAAATACCTCAACTCAAACAGCTCTTGCAAAACAGGTTAAAAGAGTACAGGCTATTTGAGCAAGTAAATAAAATACAAGAGTCAACAGGTTAGAGAATCAGCTCCCATCCTACTTTTGGCATTGCCCTTGTAGGATTAAGGACCTCGCTGCCCAATTTGAGGACAAACTCTGAAAATGTAAAATGTTCTGAAAAACTTTAACTGGTTTCTATGTCGATTCTTCAGTACCTGAGGCGTTCACCTTCCATCATATCCGTCTTTCACCAGAAATAGTTTCCCATCCAGAAATACACCAATATGTATTAGTGTCTAATCATGTGCAACTGTGAGTGAACTGAGATGTTGCTGAATAATGCATTTGGTACTCACTGCAGCAGGAGCTGTGTACAGCTCTTCAATACTACTGAATCTACTTTTAGTCATCTTTCATAGTCTGTCCTAGGTTATTTTTTTTTTATAGGTGTATGAATCTAGTGTGAATCTGAGAGTTAGCATCAAGACAATCTATGCATCAGTCCAAAAAACCTGGAGTTACAAGGGCATGCATTACATATGGTCTGTGTGGGTATAGAGAAGTAACTGTCTGGGGACAAGTTTACCTCTTCCTTGATTCTGTATTAAACCATATTTCTGTCTTTTTTTTTTTTTTATAAACTCTTTTGTCCTCTTTGGATTTTCCTGCCTCCTGCCCTTACTCTTTTAGCCTCTAATTAATCTACCAACCCTCTGCTCTGGTCCACTTATCCTTTGTGCTCACTTTACTACACTGTGCTGTTTTTTTTCCTCAGACAGTTGAGAGAGCAGAAGATGATGACTATAATAGAGAGCTGTGTACCTTTAATACACAGCAATGACAGAAGAGCCAGAGTATAGAGGTTGGTGAAGTCTTGTGCCATGGCAGTGAGGGGTGTGACAGCCAAAGGCCACTATGGTGAGATACATGTGCTAGGCATATAGAAAGATTGTCATACGGGAAGCTGTTGGGGCATTGGATAGGGTGGGCAGCTGGAGGTGAAGGATCATCAGTTCTGCTAATGTGTGTTGACATATGGCCAGCCAAAGCTACTAGAAAGTAAGAATAGCTTCTTATTAGAAAAAAAAAAAAAATTTCACCCTTGGTCAAGTGAAGCAAGTGGATAGATTCAGACTATGCAATACTACTCTAAATAATATTTTTTTTATTTTACAGAACACTTTATTAACATCAAATATTAGGTCAATATTATGCCAAAGGGAAAAAGTGCACTCCTGGTAATTACTGTCCTATAAACCTAAATGCTAAAATTAATGGCGAAGTGTTTAACAAGAAGTCAGTAAGAGTCTAAGGCAATTTAAATTACTACTTCTTAACTAAATGAATACTGGAATGTCAGAACACCAAGATTCACTGAATTTGTACACTTCTGGTGAATTGTTTGTTCCATAACAAAAGGGAGCAGAAGTCGGTTTGATTTTGGACAAATACATTTAAAAATAATAACAGAATCGCAGAATTATTGAGGCTGAAAAAGACCTCTGAGATCATCGAGTCCAGCCTGTGACCCAACACCATGACATCAGCTAAATTATGCCACTAAATGCAGCATCCAATATTTTCTTAAACACCCCCAGGGATGGTGACTCCACCATCTTCCTGAGCAGTCCATTCCAGTGTTCTATCACCCTTTCTGTGAGGAAGTTCTTCCTAAGACCCAACCCAAACTTCCCCTGGCACAGCTTTCAGGCCCTGCCCTCTTGTCCTGTCACGAGTTCCCTGGGAGAAGAGCCTGGCCCCTGCCTGACTACAACTTCCCT